>OMLP01008492.1:11481-37548 GCA_900302685.1 Spondyliosoma cantharus | reverse complement strand
GGTGAGAAGACGGCTGGGAGGTGGTGGATGAGGCGGTGGAGGGTGGAGGGAGGGTGAACTGTCTCCTCTCATGTGAGCGTATGAGTGTGAGAGTTAGACACGGAGAAGACGGTAATTCTGTGGTAACTCCTGCTTGATTTCACTGTGAGCGGGCGTCTCTCATCACATCTGCCCCTGAGTTTTCAAATTTTTTTAAAAAAACGGCGCTAATTGGATGGTGATGACACACTTTACCGGCCGAGACGAGGTCACAGTTTTTATTTGTTCGCTCGATAGCTCAGTCAGAAAAAACCCACATTTTTAATTTTAACACATCTTCAAACGATTCACAACTCTCCCTCTGTCATTTCCAGATGAAGTGGGACAGTATAACAAGCCAGCACTGCCAATCCAGAGACATTTTTTATTCATTCAGTGACAGCCGGACATGCTTGTGTACTGCTATTTTTAAAGCTATTCTTGGTGCACGGCCCAGTCAGTGGTGTGTTGGAGCTTCAGCCTCCGGAGGTGAGACTCAAACAAGCTCAGACACAGATACGAGTGGTGAAATCTGAGTGAAGGAAGAGTCTCGCTGTGATATTCGGAGGTATTCCTCGGGCTGCGCGGCTCTCTGGAGCTTTGCCGAGCCTCGGAGCGCTGGGAGAGATGACAGTACGTCACCTCTGAGATGAGAGCAGCCTGAGAAGGATCTGAGACCTGGTCCCACATGGCACTTGACAGTTTTACACAATATCTGCTCCCTCTTTGCACGACTTCTCTATCTACATACATGTGTGACGCTTTATTTGGAGATTTCCCAGACTTCCTGTCTCCATTTAGTGTCGGATGTCGGACTGTATTTCCCTGATTGTCGCCTTCTTGCACCAGCTCCCTCCTGTCCGTTATCAAATCAAATTCAAAATATTACAACTTGTATGAAAGTCCGGCGTGGTCTTGCAACTGCTTACATCACAGGTCTACTTTCACCCCTCAGCTCCTCCAGGCGGCTCAGATCTTCCGTCCAAGCTGTTATTACTGAGTCCCACCTGAGGCCGGGCAGCGAGTGTCCAGCAGTTTTTGGATGAAACCTGTAAAAAAAATGTTTCTCGAGTTGTCCTGAACGCTTCTTGTTCTTCTGTGCATGTGTTCAATAAAGATGGTTTTGGTCATTTGGACATCGAAAACACAAACTCTTTCAAATCCGTTCAATTAACGGAATTTCAACATTTCAAATTTTAAAACGCATAAATAAATGACTCTGTAAGTTATAAATTAACGCATCAACCAATAGGTGAAGAGTTGAGCCTGTGACACTCTTTGATGACAGCCGCTCATTAGCATAACGACGTAAACAACAAACATCAATGGATTGTGTTTAGGGAATAAACAGCACAGCATCAATGAATGAATTGAAAGTTAAATGAGAACGTGAATAAATACAGAAGCAAAATACCAAATTAGAGAGGTAGTAGAGTGCATACCTCCGCCAACAGTCCCGCTTTAATTCAGTGACGTCTAATCCAAGAGATGTGACATGAAATTAAAAAGTCTCTCAGAGATACCAACCATATCTTTCTCATCGACATCCACATGTTGCTCCCTGAGAAATTCTCCTTGTCTCTACGTTCGGCTCCTCCTCCTCTCGTCCCGACAGCCCACTTTACTGTACACGAATGCTATTTGAAGGACAAGAGTTCGGCGGGCTGCAACAACTTCCATCTTATCTGTCAAAACGCACGGCGAGATCATATGCAAATGTATGCTAACACGCTCTGACACATACAACATTGGACCACCCCTCCTCTGACAGAAAGAGAGCAGCCGGGCCGACTGGAGACACTCGGGACTCCAGATCGAGGACAGAAGCTCTGTCGTTGAATGTGAGAGACGATAAAGGTGCAAACTGTAATATAAATATTCATGGTGACCGTTCGTCTCTCTGCATCTGCGTCTTATCTTAAGTGTGTGTTCGACAGCTGTGTGTTGCAAAGCTTTGTTTGCTCACATTTTGTCTATTTCCAAACTTTGGCTCCGCAGATATTCATGAGGATTTTTCAGACATCTCAAAAGTGCCATTGTCGAAACACAGCTCCCTTAAAACTGAGTCATTTTTCTTTTCTGTGTTTGTCACCTCTCATCAACTTAATTGGTTTTGGAAGGCCACGACCACTGTGCTGCTGCTTACGTGCCTTCTAACACTGATGTTTCGTATTCTTATTGAACAGAGAGGACGAACGATCAAAGTGCAGCGTCCTCAAAGTGGCAAAGTTTCATCCAAATGTAAAAAATATTTCACAACAGTGTCGATGGTGAAATGAGAAGCAGCAGACGAGTTAATGTGGAAACCTTGAGAAAAAGTCTGTTTGGTAGAAAGTTCAACACTGTACTCGGATGTTTTAGTTCGTGGCAGATGGAGAGAAGAGATCAAACTTACTTTTCAAATCGACAGCAAACACTGAAAAAAAAAAAAAAAAAACAGCTCCGGAGATGCTGTTGCATCATTCGCCTTCCAACCGCCTGAATCCTTAAACGTGGCTCTACTTTTCCCTCTTCACAGGCGGAGGGATCCTCCTTCTTGCAGATGGGAGCGTCTCTGGAGCAGCAGGTTGTCAGCATGTTCAAGGTACAGTACAGAACCGTGTGCAGTCAGTACAGAACCGTGTGCAGTCAGTACAGAACCGTGTGCAGTCAGTACAGAACCGTGTACAGTCAGTACAGAACCGTGTACAGTCAGTACAGAACCGTGTACAGTCAGTACAGAACCGTGTTGTACAGCTTATCGGGTCAAGCCTGCCAACCAGGACCTCTCAGGCTGATTAACATCATGTGGCTCCTGCTGGCCCGTTTCCCACAGATTAATACAATCTGTATTTATGATAGATTATCTGTCGACTGTCACAACATCAACATCGAACCCACTGATCTCAGTTCAGCCTGTGATGTAATGAAGGCGTCCTCTTGTGTTTGTCTCTGCTTCAGCTCATGGAGGAGTACGACTGGGGCGAGTTCGCCGTGATCACCAGCTTGCTGCCAGGCTACGACACCTTTGTGGATATAGTTGAGTCCTACACAGATACCTCCTATTTCCTTTGGAAACTACAGGATGTCTTATCTCTGGAAATGTCTGTTGGGGCTAATGATGCGAAGACCAAGCGCATGCTGCAGCAGGTACAATGAGAGTCGTGGATTACGTTGCACCAACTTTAATCCGTGACTGATTTTGTGTTCCTTCAATTAAACTCTTAACACTAGCTAGTTTCATACTTTACTGGATTGGGTTGCATCATTTAAGCTTAAAGAATAATAAATGAAAGCAGAAAAAGTTGCCAGTTTTATAAATGATGTCCTTTCAGTGGAGCAACTTTGGTCATAAATCGTTACAGGATACTCTTCCATCAAAATACAGCATCACTAGCAAACATAACCGCCAGGAACGGCTGTTGTAGAGTGTCGAACAGTAACGTAACCTTTCATTCAACATGCTAACGTGACGTAACGTTCATTAGCATTACTGACATATCTACAGGTGACACACCAAGCTAACAGAAGCTACACTAGCAGTTACTGGGTTTAAATATTCAGTGACGACTAATATCTACGTAAGAACTTCAGAATTAGGTTGTTTGATGTAAATGTTTTATTTATTAGTGCTGCTTGAGTTGAGTGAAAACATGAACGCTAGGCTAACATCTGAACTGAGGAACAGCTGGTGCTGCCGGCTGCCGAGGCCGATGTGTTGCATTCTCAAGCTGTGTTTTCTCCGCTGCTCCTTTTGTGTCTGCAGATGGACTCGCGGGTCGTGCTGGTGTACTGCTCCTACGAGGAGGCACAGTACCTGTTTCATCAGGCGGCTGAGCTGGGTCTGCTGGGGCCGGGCTACATCTGGATGATCCCCAGTCTGGCCGTGGGCAACCCCGACAGCCCTCCACCTGACAGCTTCCCTATCGGCGTGATCGGAGTGATTACGGAACAGTGGAGGAAGAGCTTGCGGCAGAGGGTGAGGGAGGGCGTCGCCATTGTGGCGAAAGGCGCCGAGAGCTTCAAGAAGCTGTACGGTTTTATCCCCGAGGGACACGGCGACTGCACCAAACCGTCGAAACACTCCGACAACCACACCTTGTTCAGGTGAGGCACGCGTAGACGTAGTTGTTCCGGACTGCACCTGTTCCACGTGACTTCACCAGCACACGGCACGAGCTGAGAGTATTCTGCAGCACGTGGTCTGAAATGCAAATTAACCTGCGTTAATTATTCACAGCGCAGTCTGTCACGGATGTATACGTTAACAGACAGCGAAATCACTCAGCAGGAACACTCTGCCCTCCACCAATCAGCTGCCTCCCTCGTCCCCCTAATGAGCTACTTCCAGTCTCGAGCGTTAGCCCTCCCAGGGGAGCTTTAGGCTTAATTAGGAGGTGATCATTGTGTGTGTTTATCTGTGTAAATGAATATGCAAATGATAGCGTGATGTAGACTCAAAGTCCTTGATTGCACATACACCTCTATATCCACGTCTGTCATGTTCCTGCAGGCACATGCTGAACGTGACGTGGGAGAGGAGAGATCTGTCCTTCAACAACCAAGGCTTCCTCTCCAACCCTTCCATGGTCATCGTCGCTCTGGATCGGGAGAGGCTCTGGGACAAGGTACTGGGCACCAAAACACAGAAACATGATGCTGCTGATGGCACAGAAACACAAGATTTACTGCCAGGCGTATGAACTCTTCTGGAATCAGGGTTGGGCCGATGGACGATGACAGCCATCGACTGCTAATCCCTGACCAACGTTTCGCTGAGTTACGACTCTGAGAAGAGTTTAAAGTATGTCAAGTGCCTCCGTGAGCTGCGTGTCACAGTCGGTGCTGATCCGAGAGTGTTGATTGTGTTGCTGAATGGGTCGAATCAGCACGACAAACTCCAATAACAAACATCCCCGTTGTTTTCTGATCTCCAGCGTGAACCTGTCTCCTTCACCTCCTGCAGGATATATTTCTCCTCTGACCTGCAAATATAATCCGACTGGATGCAACAAGTGTACGCCTGTTGCGTTTTGATGTCAAGATGCATTCTGGACAATAAAAGCATGTTGAGGGGAAGGTGGATTTATTAAAAATCTAAACTGCAGCGATTGATCACAAACCGACTCCAAACAGGTGATATTTGAAGCTACAAGTGTAGACGTGATTTCAAATCAATAATGTTGTGCGTCCGTGTGTGTTTTACTCCCGTTTCGTCGTCGCCGAGAGTATTTTGACTCCCTTTTTTACGCACACGCACACATTTCAAAGCCCGAGGGCGCGTTGAGAACGTGTGGCTAAACAGAGAGACCTGAATGTAATCTCACAGCTACAGTTGAACTCATTTATTTCTACCCTGGAAAGACCAACCTACTTTATCAATGTCACCTCCTGGCCGGTGTGTGTGTGTGTTATTGTGCTGTAGTGAGGTTTGGTTCGTATCTGTGTGTGTGTTTGTGTGTAGATCTTTAGGTCACAGTCTCACGTACGCTTCATCTATACTTTATGTCTTCATCGTCAGGTTTTCACGTCCGTCTCTCACTCCTTGTTCTTGGCGTGAAGTTGATCCAGAATGACGACCGGATCTGTGCTCGTTTCAAGTCCACATCCTCCTCCGTGACACCTCGACAGCGTAACATGACGTTTGTTCCTCATCAGCGTCCGATGGCTGATGCTCGGTGACACACTCCTCGTTATATCTGCTCTGCGACTCTCTTTCTTCCTCCTCCAACTAGAATGCACAGCGTTGAAAGAAGTGACTCGCGGTGAGAAACCCACAGAAAGTCAACATCTGACTCTGCAGTTCCCGTAACAAAAACAACTGTACTGTTCTGGTCCGCTCGCGCCGCTCTCATCAATCTCGTTTCCAGCAGGAGCAGATCGCTGCTTTCAGCAAAAAATACGACTGTATACTTACCAGGTCAGCACCACACAGACAAAGTTAGAGACGCGTTCAGGAGATAACGAGCCAGGTATTTGTTTTAAGAGGTGGTGGAGACCAAAAACAGAGCAAAAAGAAGAGCTAACGTTAGACTTCTGTACACATTTTTAGAAATGAAGATATGGCTTTCATGGCTCTCATGCAAACATTTTATATTGTGTATTTTATCAGGATTTTGGCAGAAATTCGAGCAGCAGATGCCTAAAAACATCTAAATCAAGCTGAAGGTAGAAGCACAGCTACGTAGGACTTGGGGTTATTTTTTCGGGGGGAAGTTCAGGCAGAAAATTACCAGATACGAAGTGCTGGGGCCGTGTTGTTTCACATAGACGGACGATGAAATTATAACCCTTGAGTGCACGAGTTTGAAGGCTCATCAGATGCTGCACAGCAATCATCGACAATCATTTTGTCCTTTTGTCATGACAATCGGCAGAGTGACGGTGTTGAAGTCACACAGTAATCTACTAGTATTGTATTCTGTCTGCGCTGAAAGCCTAGTTCAACATTTTACACCACTGTGTGAGAGTTCACTGATTGAATTAAGGCTTAATACGGTGGCGGCTTCATCACAACAAATTGCATTATTTTTGTTTGTCAGAAGCGACTTACAATAAGTGGATTCAAAGCAGCCGGGGAGGCCAAGACCTGGATTGTGATTCACATCCTAAATTCAGATAAAGAAATAAATAAAGGGGATGTTGCAGCGCTGCATTACAAGTGCTGAGAGATGTAATAAGATGTGGGTGCTTAGAAAGATGTAGCCTGAAAAGGTTGGGGGTTTTTTTATCGGTCAGTGAGACTCGGCTTCTGTTTGGAGACAGATTCGGCAACTGCATTGCTTATTTCTTGGCTAAAATCTCGCTGAACTATTTTTATAATATAGGAGAAAGTTCCCAAAATGAGCCGCCATGTTTGTCCAAGGGTGCATACTGTTGGTCAAGCGTCCAATGCTGGGAAGTGTTGCCAAAATGTGTCAAAAGACGCCCCTGTGGACGCAAATGATGTGAAATATTTGATGATGTGTGTGTTTTAGTACAGCCTGTAGACAAATGCAGTACTTCAGGCCGGCAGGTAGAACGAACAAAAGGCAAGCTTTAATGTGAAAACACCAATTTCATTGAACAAAAGCAGACAGAAAACAAAAGAAAAATACAGACAGGTGGACTGAGGGAAGACACAACAGGAGGGTAATCATGGACACATCACAAAGATTGGGAAGAAGACAAAGACAGGAAGTAAAATAAAACACAACATATAAATAAGAAACCTACAAAATAAAACAGGAAATAACCAAACTACACCAAAGGCGATGACAGAGTGCTGCGTTTATTTGAACTGGCTGCCCTGAGAACAAGTTTCACATGCGACAAAATGCATTTAATGTCTTTACTTTGATTTCCAACATGATGCATCGGAGGAGATCTTCATCCTGTATGTTAACCCAGTATCCAATAATCAATAACAAGCACCTTCCCTGCAGCGTGACGATGACAGAGCGTCGGCTTAAGATGCTCCACGAGAGGAGAAGACGCGTGAGGATCGTTTTATAAAAGACAAGATCGAAATGATTGATCGTCACGACCGGCGCTGTCGTTCACAGATGGTGCCGAGAAGCAAATCACCGCCTCGCGCGTCGTACTGTACGTCCACGCAGATTTGTAAACCACCCGCGTGTGACGAAGGGAAGAGTGTGAGCGAGCAGAAGAGCAAATCGAGAGTCGGTTATGAAAAAGAGGTCTCATTAAAGCCGTGAGGGAGCGACTTTCACTTTCACATGCAGTAAGTCGGCGCTGGCTGAGCTCAGCATGGCTCATTAGGTCGAGGCTGATGTGACAAACAGTCGTGGGTCTCGCGGAGAGTGTTTCACCGAGCTTAGCGCCGACATCGATGGGATTATTCATTGTGTGATGTGACATTATACAGCAGTTCTGGTCCAAAGTGGCTCCTTCTGACATTAAAAAAACCTCATTCTGCTGCTTTTATTCTTTCAGTACGTCGCCTCGTGACGCGACATCGTTGTCTGTCAGGAGATCAGTTCGTCAATTCTCGATTTATCGGCACAAAACATGTTTCCGTTAAAGCAGCGCGAATTTAAACACATGATAAATAACGCTAATCACACGAGCAGCTCCCATTTATAAACGCTGACATTTCAATTTGTTTATTCGCCTGAAAAAAGAGAATTAATAATTGAATAATCAGTCAACAAAATGAACGCAGATTGAAGGCGAACACATGCTGGGATGTTTTATTGATGCGATGCAGTCGGTTTGCTCTTTTGTTTTAGTTTCTCGCTCAAAGACTTCGACGTCTCCTCGGTATGCATTAATGAACACTGCTCGTCTTTCATCTTCTAATGCTCTTCCTCCAGGTCAGCAGATGCTAATTTTCCTTAAAAAAAAATAAATAAAAAAGACATTGTTCCTGTGAAGTCGAGGGAGACGAGAGACGAGGTCGACATGTAGAGAAGGTCACGGCTCTGATTAAAACACACGGAGAGGTGGACGAAGTATTCGGACATAAGTAGTTTTACAAGAAAAGATCCTGCGTTTAAAATATTACATAAATACGTATTAATGTGTAAGTGTCATCTAATGTTGCAGATTTGTAGCTGATTTTGGCTACGTTGTATCCTGCTGCATCGCTTAATCGACCACAATTAGGGCTGTCAATCGATTAAAATATGTAATTGTGATTAATCACATACTTAACAAGAACAAGTTCTGAACAAGCTGCAGTTTTAATGTTAACTCAGGTAGATCATTAAAGAGAGCACTGCAACCGTGAATCAACTTCTCTGCGTCCTGTTTTTTAACAGGTAACGACCTCAAAGTCTTTTACTTGGCGTGTGAATGATCGTTTCAGGATGAGTTCTTGGTTTCTCTCTCTCTCTACAGGTGGGTACGTACGCTCGAGGGATCCTTCAGGTCCGCTACCCGGTCTGGCCTCGGTACGGCAGCTTCCTGGAGCAGGTGTCCGATGACCGTCACCTGACCGTGGCCACCCTGGAGGAGCATCCCTTCGTCATGGTGGAGAACGTGGACCCGGGCACCGGAACCTGCGTCCGCAACACGGTGCCCTGCAGGCGCCAGTCCAACCGCACAGAGAGGTACACGCAGCGACACCAGCACACAGAAATGTGTCTCGAAGGCGGCTTTGAACGTTGCTCAGGATATTTCTTTAGTTGATAAAGCTAATTCAGCTTAAGGTCCGTTTCAGGTACGTACACTCAGGTCCAGATGGTGGTGCATGTTTAAAGTTTCACCCTCCTGTGACGTCTTGCAGCTGCAGCCAACTCCTAACAAACACACGTCTCCCACTAAAATCAATACGAACGCGTGAAGTTAGCAGTAAAAACCAGGTGATCTAGAATCTTGCGTCTCGGGTTTCTGTGTTCAAACCGAACGTCCCGTCATCCATGTCTACTTGAAAGTTGAGCTCGACGGTTCATTGTTGACTTTGGAAAACAGCAGCTGACAAAACAGCCTCAACTCAAGGTCCATTTCTACCAGAAGCTCCGGAACGAACCTTGAGCCCACGTCGTTTTTAAGGTGAACAATGAGCTGTCGGCTTCGTTTGTTGATTCTCTGATCAGAAAGTGATTTGAATAAACATTTATCCGATTTTAGACTGTTTTTGTTGAGGCAAAGTTGTCGTTTGTTTGCCTGTCGACAGACAACATTTAACTTTTGAGAGCTTTTGTTAGATAAAAACAGGTTTAGAGAAACACATTTCTCAAAGTAAAGCATCATTTTGATATGAGAACCAAAGAACAGACCTGATATCGGCAGTCGTATGTCGATCTGTGCCCACAGACGTCTCCACCCTCCCTCTCCCTCTCTCTGCCCCAGTTTAGTTCTGAGTCGACACTGCAAACCTCCACACTTCATTAAACACAGTGTAATTGTGTGTGCTGAGCGTCTAAGCACTTTAAAAACACACCTCCGGTGTCAAACACAGATCGCAGCATGGCAGAAAACAGCCATTAAACAGCCATTACCTCTGAGTACCTACGACTGGAGCTCGTCAGGAAGACACGACGTCTTCATTATGTTCAAACAGTCAGAGACAATAGAAGTACAGCTCTGTCATGAATGTAATTATATTTCAAATCAGTCGTAAAACGAGTGTTAACCACTTTGTCAGCTCAGCTGCAGTGTTTTCACACAGAAGTGTTTTTGACCACTGGAGCAAAAAAAACACAAAACGTCCATCAGGAAACAGAAGCTGTCTCGACTGTTTGTCATATCCTGTTATAATCAATGCTGTCGGGCTTTGAGATGGAAAAATGGGAACTCAAAATTACAGTAAACCCCTCGTAGCAACGCTCGTCTTCAGAATTCAACGTCCACTTACTGTTTCTCTCCGAAGCTTTCAGACGAGTTTGTATTGACGTCACCTGCGTCTGTAAGCTCAGGTGTGTACTGTGAGTCTGCAGTCGGCTTCTCTAGGTGAACTTTCAGTGATCTGTTCAGTTTTTTCAATATTTCCATATTGCGTTTTTTGTGACGAAGCGGCAGGAGGCAGGGCTGACACTGTACCGGCAGCAAGACGTATGATATGCTGTTTTTTTCCACCAGCACTTTTGGCAGCGCTGATTTGCTTTTCCATCACCAGTTTTACTGTGTCGAGCAGAGCCGAGCCTCCAAGCGGGTCGCGGTGACGTCTGCTCCTCGATGTTGCTCAGAAGCAGCACATAACTGTATGTTTCTGTTTATGAATCATAACTGCTCACTTATTTCAGTGTTCTCGCCATCATGAAACGAAACGCTAATTCTTGAATCGGAAGGTTTTTCTGAAACAGTTTTTGAGACCGGACCTGGTTTCTAAAAGCTTCCAGTCGACGACGTCTCTCGATTGATTCGCCGGAGCAGCAGCAGCTCGAATCATCAACTCTGAGGGTCACAGCTATTCAACACCAGCAGCTGTCCTGACAGAAGAGAGGCGATCTATTACTCATGTGTGATTGTGTGAGAGGACAAACAGAAGTTCTTCACCTGTTAACGATGTTTGCATCATGTGTCAGCTGACCGTCGACCTGCGACGGCCCAACACATCTCTGACTGCATGATTTATTTAACGTGTGCTCTGTATGCTGGTGTGTTGTTGTTGTTGTTGCTCACACTTCACCCACAGTTAGCGCCTCTCTTTGCTCAAGAGGTTTGTTATTTCTAACTTAATTCTCAGGAGAAGGTTTTCTCTCTGCCTGTTATTGATTATTTTACTATGTATTCATGCTGCCATGTTGTTTACCTGCAGCTCGCTCAATAATACAGCCAACAGCAGCGCCGCTAACCGGAGTGTGATCCTCGTCACTCTCCAGTCTGTCTGTCAGCTGTTTTGAGTCACAGGGACACTTCAATACAATAATATAATAAATGAAAAACGAGGGTAAAATCACTTTACCTTGTAAAGCTGCTGTTATCTGGCTCCAATGTGAAATTGAAAAGCAGACAGACAAGTTGTCTCGTGACCACCGCCCGACACCGTAAAAGAAAATAGACAACAAATAGATCCAGAGGCAGATTCACATTTATCTTACGTTCCTTTAATCATCATATGTGAAGCATCAGAAGATGAACACGATCTCACTGTCATGTCTGTGCACTAAATGTGAAGTGACAGCTGCAGCCTGTCAGCTTAGCTTAGCATAACGACTGGAAACAGCTAGCAAATCAATGTTTTATATATTATATTTAATCAGTACAAAAAAACAATGATTTTGTTTTAACCTTTGGACACAGCCGGGCTAGCCCTTTCCCCTTGCTTCCAGTCTTTATGCTATGCTAAGCTAACTGGCAACACATTTAATGGACAGCTGTGAAAGATTTTATCATCCATAATAATCATGAATTTTATCGCATCACTATCCGTCAAAACAATCACCATAAACCAAATCGTGCAGCCGTAACTCGTCACATCTTTACGCTAGTTATGAAGTAATAGCCAGCAGCCAGTTAGCTTAGCATAAAGACTGGCTTCTGTGAGCCAAAGAATCTTTTCTTTATTATTTGAGGAGTGTTTTCACTCTTTAGACAGGGTCAGTACAGCTGTTTCTAGTCTTTATGCTAAGCTAAGCTAACTAGCATCTGGCACCCACTTTGAATTTAACGCACACCTGATCAGACGTTTATGACGTGTTTGATCATCAGCCGAACAACAGAAAACAAACAACTGAGCGTATAAATGTCATGTTCAAGTTCAGTGACTCGACATGTATCTGTGTGTGTGTGTGTGTGTGTGTGTGTGTGTGTGTGCCTGTGGGTGTGTATCGTTATGCAGATTGCATAGCTGACCATGGCTGGCACATTAATTATAGAGGGAGATATGTAGCGGCTGTTGTTGGGCGCGATGGCACATTGATTGCCAGTAAAGAAGATTTATCTGTCCGACATGGGGACATCTGTCATAGCATGGGAACAGTGTTATTCCATCCCACCCTCTTTTTCTTTTTTGTTTCTCTTTCACCATTTCTCTCTGGCTGGCGTGTCCCATTTGGACGGTGACCAACAAAACAGGAAGAAGCGAAAAGAAAGCTGGGGGAGAGGGGAGAGAAGGCTGCTGCTCCATAAATCAGTTAATCTCACTGTGTGGTCTGAGCAGCTTCCCCGCAGAGCAGATGTTTAGCGTGATTAAAACTTTTTTGTCTCGCTCATTAAAAATCCTTTCTTTGGACAGATGACGGCTGCTTTTGCCAGAAAGCTGAGCCCACCTCTCTGCCCTGATTAAGAGCAGGAGTACCACACTGAAATCCAGCTTGGCTACGTGTCATGGTACGATGTAGCACAACCAGATGCTAAATGTCAGGCAGCGCTGAAACAATACGTACATCATTTTATTGTCGTTTGGCCGCAAATGTGGCGCCAAGAATTATGACAAGCGATTCATTGTTTTATGTAATTCGCTGGTTGCAGCGTCTCAAATGAGGATTTGCTGCTTCTCTGGGTTTCATATGAGTGTAAACTGAGCACAGTATGTGGCCAAATGTAGACAATGATGAAATAATTGTAAACTTTAGTTATTTAGCACATTTTAAAGGCAAAGTTTACAAAGTGCTTTGACAAAACAAGCACAGTCGAGCCGAACACGAGGAAGCAAACAAATGTAAAAACACAAAAAGTCATACGACACGATGGACCGTGCTCATGTTTTCCTGCTTCCTCTGCTACTTATATATTATTTTCCTCTGGCTATGGTTGAAGTAAAGGAGAAGATCTTGGATATGTGAAGTGCTGTCCAGGAGAACCAGAACTCAACCATTTGATTAAAGTTGGGAGAGATTGTACTCGACCCTTCGTCACACAAAGTGAACACGACTTCTTGCACTGGCACTGAACGTTTAACCAGGAAATCAAAAATCCAACATCACATTAGCTAATTTAGCATTAGCATTAACGTCACACATCTTGTTGCTCTGATTATGACCTTAAAATAATATTCAAACAGTATTTTTAGCTGATGTCACGATGGACAATGTTTATCTCAATATTTCAAAATCTCACAAACGTGCCAAGAACTGCGCAACAAAATCAAATGGCAGTATTTTTAACCAAATGTCTCTTTATCGACATTGAAACGGGACTGTTGGGATGATTGCTGGTACTTTCGCAGAATATGAACACAATGAGATTGATAAATACTCATCAGTAACATTCAACAGTCTGGTAAGTTACATCACAAACCAGGAATAGACGACACTGATATATAGTCTAACATCGTCGACATATTGCTTCACCTGCTCTGACTGTCCAGAGGTATTTTGCTCCTCCTCACCCTTTGGTGACGTCCCTTTTGAACCCGAAACTGGACGGAGAGTTTCCAGAATAATCCACATTTGTGAACTCGTCTGGTGAAGCCAGGCTGAACAGGATTCAGAGGGATACTGGGCGGCTTGTAACTTATTTTTACTGGTTTGTGGTCAGGCGTCTGTGGACTATTAAGATAAATTGTCCTCCTACAAATGTCTCACAAAATACGTTCGCTCCTCTTTGTCTTGGTGTTATCGAACACATGACCCGTGGACTTGAATCTTTGTCACAACAATATTTGAAAACCTACCATCCTTTTGTGTGTTTTTATATGATATGGATGTAATGTTTGGGGGTCCACATGTACTTTAATAGCTCTGGATAGTTGATATGTAATCATTTGTGATTCAGTGGCTGCAGGAAATTAACTTTCCAGTGCTTGCCTCATTATTCCTACATGATCACAGTGGTGATAAGCTCAAATATCCTCCTCCTCCTCCATCTGTCCTCCTTTGCTCCTGCCCTCCTTTTTCCCCCTCCAAACTGAATCTGAAGCCCTGTCAGGCCTCGTTGTTGTTTCGCCGTGTGTTTTTCCTGTCGGCTGTTCACCTGAGAATCCTCCTCCTCTCCGGTCGAACTCCCTCATGGTGCTTCCCTCCACGCTGCGCTAGTTTCTGGGCATTTTTGTTGAGAACACACACGACACAACACAACTGCTGCTTATTCTCAGAGGACACTGTACGATGTGTGTGTGTGTGTTGGAGAGAGAGATGGCACATTGTAAGTGTGTTTGTGCATGTGTGTGTATTGTCAGTGGAGTGTGTATAATGGCGACAGGTGGCCGGCTCCTGCAGCAGTTAATTAACGCTGCGTTGATCGGAGCTATTGACTCCTGTGAAAAGAAGCGAGTCGTTCAAAAAGCACTCGAGTTTAGTCTAAAAACGAACCCTCGCGCTGTTGAAAATAATCAACTTGTGCGTTAATTACTCTCTTGACTCGACGTCTCATGCTCATTTATTCACTCACATGCTCCTCTTTTTTATCACGCTTGTGCTGACTCGTTGACATGCCGGAGTTATCTCCGTCACGGAAACAGAAAGTGTGATTCAGCCCGCGTAGACTTTCAGGCAGCTCCTCTTTATTTTCACTCTGTCTGCTTGTAACTTTCATCGTCCTCTGTTGCTGTTAGTGGCTCTCCATTATCTTTTTATTCTATTATTTTTTTTTTTTTTTTTGCCATTTCCTGTCCTTCTGTTCTCTCTTTCTACACCCCATTAAGTAGCGAGGCCGCACGGAGGAAGCGAGCTACACACCGTAATGGCCTTTGATTAGAGGCCATCACAGTCACTCAACCATCCACTGCAGGCTCCTGTGTGTGTGTGTGTGTGTGTGTGTGTGTGTGTGTGTGTTGTTTCGGGGCGCTCTCCTCCGTCTCTTTGAAAAGACACCCTGTTAACAGACATTGATTTTGGCTAATGAACCAGCCAGCGCCTGCCCTTCACTCCGCTGGTTGCTTTGAGCGTATTTAAGCGCTCGCTGTCTGAAACAAGAAAAACAAACAGCTTTTATTCTTAAGAAGCTAAAGATAACGGCGACCCGGCTGCCAGAGACGGAGGCTTTTGATCACAAGATGTTAAAAACACTAAACAAACTGTTTCTACTCTTTTGCAATGACGCCGCTTTTTCCTCATCCTTCTTTTACAGCATCATCGGTCACTCTGAGTCGTACACCAAACTGTGCTGTAAGGGTTTCTGCATAGACATCCTGAAGAAGCTGTCCCGCACCATCAAGTTCTCCTACGACCTCTACCTGGTCACCAACGGAAAACACGGCAAGATGGTCCACGGTACTTGGAACGGCATGATCGGGGAGGTGAGACCGAGGGCTGAGTTATTTAAGGACGGATAAATCCCTGAACGCAGCAGCTGGTGTTGCTGTGTTGAGTCGCCCAGTGACCGTGTTCAGACAGTTATTAGAACAAGGTGTTTTAAAATCTTCATCCAGATTTAATACACAAAAAAAGTAAATCTAGCTTTGGGCTACGTTGTGGCCTAGTTGCATGAAAAGGTGTGAGGCACTGTGAATGTTGACCAGCGGTTTGAGGAACAGTGCACACAGTAAAGATAACTATTCTTATTCTTATATAACCGGTTTATTTAATCAGAGTAATCCAGTTGAGGTCAGGAATGACTTGAAAACAAAGAAATCAAGTCAGAAGACGAAGTCAGGAGGAAGACATCCTCTCTAAGCCATGTTAAGAAGTTTCCCACAATTGTGTTTGCAAACAACAGCAAGCAGTGAGCTAAATTATTATTAATTCTGAGTTATGTTGAAATATTCTGTTTAGTCTTCCTGAGAGGCTCTTTAACAAGTGTTCACGAGCTAGTTGCTAACTAGCTGCTAGGCCAGATTAAACTAGAACATGTTGGTGTTTTACATTTGTCATTTGCTGCTTTAGCGTCAAAATTTGGTTTTGAAAAGAACGAAATAAAAGCGTTGATCTTAGCAAACAACAAAACAGCTTCATCTGGAAAATACTTCTGCAAGAATAAGTACAAAAGAATTAATACGAGTTGTAAAAAAATCTGTCGATGGAATTAAGTGAAGATACACGAAAAAATCCTTGTATCTCACTGAAATGTTACGTGTTCGCTCATCGTGTCTGGTATTAAGTGATGTTTGACTAGAAATGACACAAATATACTTTCAGTGTCAACAAAAGAAACGTTCAAATCTTTGAATTGTCTCTAAATGAGGAGCAGGACGCGTCTTTACCGACTGAGAACTCTTTTAAATAACGTCCACGGTGTTATGAGGCTGAAACAAGGCTGTTCTTCTGGTGATGGTCATGTTTTAATTGTAGCATAATGAAGTAATTTGTGCAGCTGCCACACAGATGTAATAGTGTGAGTGTTTCACAGCTGTGCGGCAGGACGGCTCTTTAGGAGACGGTTAATTGATTCATCTTTAAGTCTTGTCAAAGAAATGATAAAAAGCCCAAAGTGACAACGGCTCTTAAGTAGACGGACGTGTTGACTCTCCATCAGTCAGCCAGCGTGACGACTTCAGATTCCATCTTTCATCCAATTAATTAGTCTGAAACCCAAAACTCCTCATTTACCGTCAGAAATGACAGAGAAAAGCATCGAATCCTCACCGTTAAGAAGCCGGAAACATAAAAATGTTTGACATTATTTTGCTTGAGAGACGAGCGGAGCGATTAATCGTTCGGCAGCTCGATCGCTCCAGTGCGGTCGGAGGGTGGCGGCGATGATGCTCAGTGTCGTAAGTGACGCTCGCGCTGCCTCGGCCGAGAGAGTTTTCTTTGATGGCTTTTATCTAGGTCAGTGGTGTGAGGCCGCGCACGTACGTACGGAGCTGATACACACTTTCCTCCCGCACACACACCGAGCCACATCAAACACAGCTGGATCTGAAGGCAAAAATGCCCTGAACAGGTGTTCCTTGGGAGCCTTCATGCTTGTGTTTCTTTGCCTGCAGGCGTTTTGCTCTGGGCCTGTATCTGTGTGTGTGTGTGTGTGTGTGTGTGTGTGTGCTACATTTATAATAAAAAAAAAAACAGATTTTGTTTCTGCAAAAAGATTCCTGCTTTTCAGAGAAGCGAGCTTGGATGCGAGCACTCTGGAGATGCAGCATGCTCTGTCTCCGCTCTGATGATGATGATGAGGAGACAAATATTTTTTTCATATCTCTGCAGACAGCCGTTATTAGAGTCTCACCGCCGAGCACAAAGTGTGTGCTGCATTGTGAGCGTCTGCGTTCAAAGAGGATTGTGTTACGAAAATTCAGATTTGCTCTCTCTTGCTTTGTTTTTTTTTAGCGAGGAAGGTTTTGGCAGGTTGTCCTTTGGGACACTGGGATGCAGGTTCTGCTGTGATAAACTCACCTGTTCAGCTCCACGTTGCAGGATTTTTATTAGCTTGGTACAAAAAGCACGTGACTCCTGCAAAAGCTGACCTCTGTTCGTCTTTTTCTCCTCTCAGGTTGTGTACAGACGAGCCGACATGGCCATCGGCTCGCTCACGATCAACGAGGAGCGTTCGGAGATCATCGACTTCTCCGTGCCGTTCGTCGAGACGGGCATCAGCGTCATGGTCGCCCGCAGCAACGGGACAGTTTCCCCATCCGCCTTTCTCGGTGAGCAACAACAACACCTGCTTCTTCTTCTTCTCCGTCCATTTTGATTCGCGCCAGCTCAAACCGGTCACAGCATCCATTTTCTTCGAGGTTCGATGTACAGCACCGAGCGCGTGGACCACCGCCGTCGTTCTCCCGGTGTGGCCTACTTACACAAGTTCTGTCTCTGCAGACGCTTCAGGAAAACTTCCCATTAAGCTTTTATCCCGCCGATAACTGTAGCCTACAACTAAATCCCTTTACGCACCGCGCACACACCTAAATCCCTTTTCCAAAAACCCCCAAACAACAAAATTCAGCACAAAAAAATCCTCAACAGTGTATTTCTGTCTTCTCATTTCCTCATCAGCTATCCCCCTACCACATACGGTGACCCCCATCACAGGCTGAGGTTAAGAAGCAGGAAGTACAAAGAGACTTACTTTAATCCTTCATGTCTGTTCCTCCTCCTCCTCCTCTTCCTCCTCCAGAGCCCTACAGCCCAGCAGTTTGGGTCATGATGTTTGTGATGTGCCTGACCGTGGTGGCGGTGACAGTCTTTGTGTTCGAATACTTGAGTCCAGTCGGCTACAACCGCAGCCTGATCAGCGCCAAATGTGAGTTTCAAAACCTTTTTTTGTTTTAGAATGAATTCCTTCCTGAGTTGATCGGAGTGAAATGATCACTGCAGGAGGTAAGCATGAGAAAGACTCAAGTGAAGCCCACAGATTTGCACGAATGCGTTAATTATGTCACATGTTTTGCAGCGTCTTCTGTTTTCTGAGCGTTATATGGCAAAAAAAATAAATGTAGTTATTTATCCTCACTTCATCAAAATAGCCAGAAGCTGTGAGATAAGAAAACATTTAAAAAAAGAGATGCATGAACTGAATTTGCACGTTCCTGCAACGTTACAGAGTTCCGTCGACAGGATTTTGGGGGGGAGAGGGCTAATCAATCCCAGAATGCAACGCCGACAGAGCGTGCCTCGTCTCCAGGTCCGAAAGGTCATTTTCCTGTTTTAATTAGCATTCGTCGCCGTGCTAATCGAAAGTGTGATTGATGGCGGTGGCACCCTCCCGCCGCTGCACATGAGCGACGGTGGCAGAGAGCGATGGAAACGGGCCGAGGCTGTGAAATTGTTCCCGTAGAACATATTTCTCACTCACCTCTAGTCGAGAAGATAGTTTGGGTTTTAGATTTCTTCCTGTTTTACGTGTCGTCCGTCAGCAGAAGCCGTCTGACTGTCCTCTCCCGATGTTTCCTCAGCTCCCGGTGGTCCGACGTTCACCATCGGGAAGTCGGTGTGGTTGTTGTGGGGCATCGTCTTCAACAACTCCGTCCCCATTGAAAACCCGAAGGGGACGACCAGTAAGATCATGGTTCTGGTCTGGGCCTTCTTCGCTGTCATCTTCCTGGCCTCTTACACTGCCAACCTGGCTGCCTTCATGATCCAGGAGCAATATATCGACACGGTGTCTGGACTCTCGGACAAAAAGGTAAGGGAGTGAATAAAAAACACGTCTGTGAATGTCCACATGGGCCCCCATGTCCACCAACATGGATCCAGTTCTGTTCTGGTCAGACTTCCAGGACCAGTGCCAGGCTTTGAAGCCTATTTGAGTTCATCGACGTGTCCAGATTGAATTTCAGAAGTCTGGACGGCAAAACACATTGGATCCAAACCACATTTGGATGTACTTTGAAAAGCGATTAGAATCAGTCAGGACACTCTGGCAAAATCAAACCCAGAGAGACGGAAGTTCATCCGTGTCCAGACCCAATGATCCAGTCAAAAGTTCGCCAGCTCCGGCTAATGTTCTGACCGGGAAGCCAAACTTTTTTGGCTCCAATGTTCTTGTCTGTGCACCAAATTGTGAGCCGACCAAAAATAAATTGATTCAGAACCCCAACCAGCAGGTTCCGACTGAAGTGGGCATGTCCGATTCTACTGATCATCCTGCGTTGTGCTACGTCCTCTGATTATGACTCATACTCGTTTTGACGGTTCTGCTCAGACCTGTTGGAATCGGGGGGCTGGTTGGCCAGATAGCGCCGAGGATCCAAACGACAGAACTGGGTCCAAGAACTCGCGCTAATTTGGTGCAAAAGGGGTTTGAGACGCGCAGAACTCAGGCTGTTTTTGTGGAGATATGGAGCAAAACCTCCTTCTTTGTCTTTGTGTTTTTAAATCCAGCTCGTGCCACATCATCTCCTCTTTTCTCCGTCCATCAATCTGCATCGCCTAATAAACCGTGAACGGGAGAGAGAGAGACAAAGGAGTCGCAGAAAAGCCTTTAAGATCAAGTCAAGTAAAAGAACTTTGTTGTGGAACGTCTCTGTCCTTTCTCCTATCAGCGGGGAACCCAGTGGCATGAATGACTAATCAATTACCGCCGTCTGTCAATACAGATGGTGTCTGAGTCTCCACTCGTCCTGTCAAGTATTTCGGTCCGTCCATCAATATTCCCCCTCCCGCGCCGCCTCCGTCTCTCGTCTCGCTCGCGCTGTTAAAACAAGATCGCCAAATGTCAAACGATTTAAAAAAAACAAACAGTCAGCCTCGCATCTCTGCAGCACAAACACTCGACCTCGGAGGAGCCAGATAGCGACGCCACCGCGGGATCAACGCCGTGATCTACGGGTGAATGAACTGACCACATGAACTTTTATGCAGATGTGTTAAGTCCCACAGCACCAGGGACCAACATGAATCACCCTCAGCTGCCCTCTTTAACTCCTCACATCCTACCTGACGGAGGAGTAGGTGGATTTAGTGGCGGGTTCACATCCCCGCAGGTTTAAAGGATGAAGCAGGTGATGTTCTTTATGTCGCTTATTTGCTAATAGACACAACGAAAGGAGGGAAAATCAATGTGTTGGTCCGCCTGTCGATAACAGAAATGTGGAAGAACCTGACGAGCATCAATAATTCTTTTCATGCCCTCGTCTGTAAAGGACACAGCAGAACCGGCCGCTAGGAAACGATCAGCGGTTAAAACATGTCGTTTTTATTTCTGTGAGCTGTGAAGACGACAGTACATCACGTGTTTCTCCTGAACGGAACGAAACGCTTCAGGAGCTGATTCAGAGACTCATTTTCCCTGAACTCGACTCACCTCAACAAGCACTTTCCTTCCCTCTTGTGATAATTACTACAGCTGATCCACTCGGGGATAAAATAAACCGGCGCCGAAGACACCGCGGCGATATAACAGGAGCCCGCTGAGGCTGAATAATAACGAGGGTTACCAGGGCCGTCCTGTGAACTCAATAAAAGCCTATTCTTTAATTCCCGATTGTGTCTCGGTGACGTTGTTTTTGTTCGAACAGCTGATTATATAAAAAAAAAGGCTGATGAGCGATGAACACGCTCGCACGCTCTCTTTTGATTGGCCCATTCATTTATTCGCTCGGCTCAAAAGGTCAACGGCGCCGCGACGGAGATGAATCGATCTCCTTCCTGTTTGCGGTGTAATTGAGTCCTAACAGACGTGTTTCTGTCTGAACCGGATCGGGATCGTCTGTTGGCGCTGAAATGATCCAAACTGTTGGTTTGTTGACTGAAATCAGATTTAATCAAACTGAGGTTTCATTTATCTGAGCAGCTCCTCGTCCTCCAGCACGACTCCTTTCTCCTCTTTTCACAATTACTTCTTCTGCCTCTTTCATCCTTTCGCTTTACTTCCTCCTCTACTCTCAATTATCCTCTGCTGTTTCTTTCCTTTTCCTTCTCTTGTTTCCTTTCCTACATCCTACCTTTTATTTTGGCCTTTTGTCTTTGGCTGCTTCCATTTCCTCTCCTTTCCTTCTCTTTCATTTCCTTTCCTTCTTTCCTTTACTTTCCTTTCCTCATACCTGCTCATGTTTCCTTCTCTGTCACCTCTTTTCTCATTTCCTGTCTTACCTTCTTCTTCTTTACTTCCTTTTCCTCTTCTCGTAATTCCTTCTTTCCTTTCCTTTCCTGTCCTTTCCTTTCCTCTTACCTTCTCTTTTGTCCTTCTCTATCTCCTCTTTTCTCATTTCCTGTCTTCCCTTCTTCTTCTTTACCTCTTTTTCCTCGTCTCTTCTCTTGTTTCCTTCCTTTATTTTTCTTTGCACTGCTTCTATCTCCTCTCCTCTTTCCCTTTCCTTCCTTTCTTTCTCCCTCTACCTTTTCTCTTCATTATCCTCTCTCCACTTCCTGCCTTCTCCCATTTCTTCCTGTCCAACTTCTACTCGTTCCTCTCCCTTTCTGTCTTTCCAAACTCTCTTTTCTCTCTTCTTCCCTCCTCACTTTCTCTGCCTGCTTTTCAAAACATCATCCCTCCACTATTCTCTTTCTTCTCTCCTCATCACCATCCACCCCTCTTCGTTTCCCACCTCCTTTCCTCCCCCATCTTCCCCTTCCTTCAGTCTCTCCCCTCTCCTTCCATCGTCTCCTCGCTCCCTTCTCCTCTCTCCCCCCACTTTACCGAATCTCTTCTTCTCTCACCTCCCTCTGTTCTCTTGTCTCCCTCTCCTCATCTCTCTCATATCTTTCTCCCCCGTCTTCCCCTCTCCTCCTCCTCTTCCTCCGTCTCTCTACAGTTCCAGAAACCACACGAGCATTACCCTCCTTTCCGCTTCGGGACCGTCCCAAACGGCAGCACGGAGAGGAACATCCGCAGCAACTACATCGACATGCACACGCACATGATAAAGTACAACCAGAAGGGCGTGGAAGAAGCTCTGGAGAGCCTCAAAACCGGGTAGACGGACATTTTTACTGTATTACACGCTTTAGAGAAGAGGTTATATTTAACAGGTGATCATAATTTAGGTGATACGGCCGAGATCTGACGCTCTTTGTGTTGGAATCGATGTGACGGATGTATTTTTAGATGAAAAGAAAGTCACGTCTGCTTCTGCGGCGTCAGTCGCAAAGTAAAGTGCTGTCAGACGTTGAAGCTTCTCAGAGATAAAAAACTCAGAACACTTCAAGTGACTTTGCACATTTTGAACAACAACAACAACATGTGTATATTTTAATATTTTAATTGTAGATGTTTGATGAAGACTCTGCAGGCTGACTGTGTCTCAGAGCGACTGATACTGTAGAATCCTTTCTAGAAATACAATCTAACGCGTATTTAAGAACTTGTGAAACTTTCTAAACACTCTCTCGAATGAAGACGATGTATTTGCATGCAGGAAGCTGGACGCTTTCATCTACGACGCCGCCGTTTTGAACTACATGGCCGGGAAGGACGAAGGCTGCAAGCTGGTGACCATCGGCAGCGGGAAAGTGTTCGCCACCACGGGATACGGCATCGCTCTGCAGAAGGACTCCCGCTGGAAACGGCCCATTGACCTGGCGCTGCTGCAGTTTCTGGGAGACGGTGGGCGCATGATGATAATATACACAACCTCCCGACCTCCCCCGCCATGCCTGCACACACACACACACACACACACACTCCTACACTTTCCTGTGTTTTATCTGTTTCTGTCCTCACGGTACTGGCATCGATCCAGTTCAGTGTGTGTGCTCTGTCAGCAGGGAAGTGGGCTTACAGGGAAGAGTTAATATCCTGCAGAACAGCAGGGAGTGTTAGGGATATGATTATCTCTATTACACACTCACACTTATCCTTTCTACCTATACACACACACACACACACACACTCGCAGTCACTCCGAGCTTTCCATGATGATGTAATAAAACAGTGTGTTTGTGGTCAAGATGCGTAACTGAGGGATAAAATGGGCCGAGCTACCTGGAGGCCACTGCTGAGGACGTAGATCAGGAGGGTGGCCACCTGCTCACAGGCCTGGAGGAGCAGCTTATGTCGGTGATGGAGGCTGACGGAGGTTTTAAATTCTTCTCATTCAAAAGATGCTTTGCTGGCACGCTGAAACGTACTGAAGTACAGAGTGTCTTTGGATAATTTTGAAGCACTGACTCGCAGCTTTATTTCATAGTGTTTCCGTCGCAGCGCCCTCAGACCATTTTGTGTCAGAAGCTTCGGTTCATCTCGTCTTTCTATCGAGCTTCATCGGGAAACATGGTGGAGATTAAACAGTCTACATTAAAGCAAAATGGAGAGTTAGAGACTCAAATAACAGGCGACGAGTTCACCAGCATGGAGGGAATTCTGCTGGAAGTGCTCGGGGCAAATACTATGTTAGCATCAAAATCTGTATTTTTAAAACATTAAGTTCTCGACACAACATGAAGCTTTGCTGGTAGCATCACCAGGGTCTCTACACATGAACTCCAGCATTGAGAACATTGTTTGTGTACACAGAGTTACTAAAAAGAAGGTTTTTGAACAACTCACGTTAGCAGCTGCTTGTTCCGCTCGCCGCCGTCCTGCCAGTGGAGAAGTGTGGATCTCTGAATGAGACGTAACCTGGAGGACAGTTCAGGTGGAACGTTACTAAAGCTTAGTTCCATATAAATCAGGATAATTTATCGTTAGCGAAAGACAATATTGACCTTGAAGTTGAAAAAGGAGCCTCATATAAGAAACAATACTAAAATCAAAAGTCTGAAAAGTCACGTGAGATCTGGCGTGGATAGTTTGACTCGGGTACATTCACAAAAAGACCCGAGGTTGCATTTTGGCGAGAGTTTCACTTTAATATAAACACTCCAAAACAAGATCGGTGGCTGGAAATTGTCCAAGAAATTAGTGTTATGAAGAAATTGACTTGTTGTCTGAGACGAGGCTGATGACACAACTAAATAAACGTCAATTATAGTCTGGTAGTATGAATATTGAAATATCAGCTCAGCTCAGATCAGATATTTTTTCGAGTGCTGCCAATTGTTGACCAGTTGTTGAGGTGTGAGGAGAGACTCTCATGATTTCTGTCATCGAACCATTCGAGTGTGTTGTGTGAGCGACTAAGCTCGGCTGGCACTAGGCGTCCTTTCACTTTGATCTTTCAGGGCCCTTCCATATTATTTAAGCTAACTATATCACAGTTTCCACAAACATAATTAATCCTTGGCTGGAGAAATTAACTCCCTCAGGACATTAACATTAAAAAAGCTCAGAGAAGAAGCAATAAGTCTGATGTTGCTCACTTGAGCCAGAGCAAAGAAAAACAACCAACGTGTCTTATTCATAAATGGTTATTTCGAGCTATCGTGTCTCTTTTTCTTTGTCATCTCCTGCTCTTTATTTTGCTCAAATCTTTCCATTTTCTCCGTCCCTCCAGGAGACACTCAGCGCCTGGAGACGGTGTGGCTGTCGGGAATCTGCCAGAACGAGAAGAACGAGGTGATGAGCAGCAAGCTGGACATCGACAACATGGCGGGCGTCTTCTACATGCTGCTCGTGGCGATGGGCCTCAGCCTGCTGGTGTTCGCCTGGGAACACCTGCTTTACTGGAAACTGCGACACTCCCTCCACAAGTCGCGCAAACTTGACTTCATGTTGGCCATCAGTAGGGTGAGAGTCACTAATCAGTTGATTGATTGGTTGTTTTGTCGGGAAGCCGGGTTGCTCTCGGTTGGTTTGATCGCTGGAAGTGCGGTCGAGAAACCGCTTGACTGATTTTATTACGTTGATTATTTCGCTAAGTGACTGATTGGCTGTCTGTGATTGGATTAGTTCAGTAACAGCTCGGCTGAGTGACTGAAATATTGGCTGGTTGATTATCTTGGTTCTGAGTGGATGCTCGGTTGCTTTTTATTTCAGTGTGATGCTGTTTTTATTTTTTGAAGTTCTCTTTTATGTGATGATAAATGGGTGCAAATGGATGTGCATTTGCATGTAATTACATGGTATCATTGGAGGGTCTTGTTAAAATATTAGCTTAAAATGGTGCCGCGTTGTTAAGAGTGAGCGGAGGGCAGAGAGTGGAGATAAAAGGAAAGAAAAGCAGCACCAATTCTGGTGTTTACTCAGCATTTAACTTTGATTGCTTAATGTTCGCTTGCAATTAGACTAAATTAGCACCCAGTGTGTTGATGCCGTTGTTTGGGAATGTGGTTATTGAGGCAAAAAAAAAGCTCTGGCTGAAGTAACAGCCACGGAAAATGTCTGTGGACTCTGTGCTCCTCTGCCGTGTAATTACACCATTGTGCCTCGGTCCGGGTTTTATCAGATTAACGGCTAAATGACGATCTGATCATTAATCCGTATGGGGCGCCCCCAAGGGCCAAATTAAATTTGGCTCTTTCAGGATCTTCCAGCCAAGTGTAAGCAGAGAGCAGTCATGGGATTTGGTTGTGTTTGTCCGTGCAGTTAGAGACGGTTTGTTCTGCG
>OMLP01008489.1:15632-26120 GCA_900302685.1 Spondyliosoma cantharus | reverse complement strand
AGCAGGGGGAGGGAGAGAGGGAGGGAGGAGATCATCCGAGGGGACGGAGAGCGGGAGATAAATGACCAAAAAAGAGACATGGCAGTGGACTGTGGTAATAGAGGAGGAGGAGGAGGAGACTGTGTCAGGCTAGACCTTGAGAGGAGACGATGAATACCTCTGATTTGGGCTGGGTATCGACCCTCAACCACGTTTTGATAGCAACAATAATTTGTCCGTTCATCAAAAACATGAAAAGCGTGGTCAGTTTTGATTTACTAGTTCTGTGATCGTGATTTTTTTGATTTTTTTTGTCGGTTTCAGAGCGTTTTATTCAGGCCGAGTTCTTACACAGCTGCTCGTGTCTGAGCGCTCGACAGAATTTGAATTTAAGATCCTTTAATTGAATTAGAAATGTGCTTTTTGTGGAGAGAGCATAGTCATTTTTTACGTTCTGTTTATGTTTTATATTTTCTATATTAATAATTTGATTTATAACAGGTCACAGAATAGGGAAAAATGCCTGTTAGAGCTTCAGATAGACCAGGTCTCAGGCCTGCAGATCAACGTTTGTCGCATCAAATAACACATTTCTTAACAAGTTATGTAAATTTGATTTGATTGTTAACAAGAATAAATGTTCAGAGATTTGAATCACAGCGCGCAAAACAGGAAAAAAACAGTAACAAAATGATTTTTTCCACGTTTTGTAATCTGACTTGCTGAATATCAGCTGCATCGGTGCGACCAAAGACTATGTTTGGTCACACATGACAGGTTTTTGGGCGCCACTGCAACCAAAATAGCAGTTAATGTCCTCAACGACCAAAAGTACAAAAACCGAGAGACGTTTACTGAATTATCACAAAAGATGAATAAAAGCAGCAGATCCTCACATCTGAAGAGAATCAATTTACATACATGATTTTAAACCATGAGATAAAATTTTCTGTCAAATCATCTCGATCAGTCATCTATTTGAAAACTGGCAAAACCTAAATGTAAAAAAAAAAACATTACAAGTAAAAGTCCTTCATCCAAAGTGTTACTTTTTTAGTCTTATCAGCAATATTTGCTTAAAGAGCAACTTAACAGCCCATTTTAGATTCAACTAGCGCTCATTATGCAGCAGAATGGCCTCACTCAGAGAGCTACATTACATTATTACACTGTTAGATTATTATTACTGATTGTTATTGTGTAACTGTTTGAATTAAGCTAATTTAACAGCTATGTCAGTCAAATAAATGCTGTAGAGCACTAAGTACAATATGTGCTTCTGGAATGTGATGGAATAGATTTAAATACTTAAGTAAAATACCTCCACACTGAGCTTAAATGCAATACTACTATGAAACAGGTTTTAAAGGTATGAAACTATGGTAAGGCCGCACAAGATCGTCAAACACTCATAATTTTATTGCGATATGATTCAGAATTAGTTGGGATCTGGACGTCTCTGCATCTACAGTCCTTCATTATGATGATGTTTTGAGTTCCATTTTACATTAATCTAAAATTGCTTGTGATTTGGATATTGCACTCGGGTCATATTGCAATTATATTTTCATTTGCTGTGCAGCCGTGAGCTGAGGTATCATAAAAAAGTATTGTGTTGACTCTACAATTGTAACAATTCAAGCGATACCCAGCCCCGTCTTTGAAGAGCTGAAAGTTCGATCAGATTCACCACTTGCAGTATTTTGCTCTGTTGACTCTCCTCCTCGCAGACGAAACGTGGAAATTAGTTCCGGTCTGATTTTCTGGAAAATTCACTGTGTAGACAACAAAGCAATTGCTTAACACAAGTCTTGTGCCGCTGTCTGATTTCAAACTCTGTAGCTTCAGCGTTCAGAGATTGAGGACAACAGAAGGGAGGCACTCGGGCTTTTGTTTTTGCTCTTTGCTGGAGTGTAAAATCGTCATCCTTCTGGCTCATTAACTTGGCCTTTGATCATTCAGCACAGAACATTCAGCACAAGGATGAATAATTAATCCGCAATTAAAGGTTAAATTCACAGCAAACCTCAGGCATTTGCTTTTGACTCGGCTGTGTTTCTATTGTGTGGCGCCCGTGGCAGGTCAGTTTGCATGATTGATACGAGCAATACACCCCTCCGTGTGTGTGATCAGGTGAAATCTGACTGGCTTTAATTACGCTGCCAACCAGGGAGGTGTGCAGAGTTGCGCTTGACATGAGGTCTACATGGAGAAAAAGGAAAGTAAGGGGGAGATTCTGTGAGGGTGCGAATGTGATTAAACTGTGTCTTTGTGGTCACGCACATGCATACATTGTGATTTTTTTCCCCCACTCATGCACACTCTCGCCACTTCCTCGCCCATAATGGAGTGTTAAAAATAGACACGTTGGTTCCTTGTAATTGCTCTATTTAACCCGAAGCCTCTTTGGTCTCTTCTCTGTGCCGTTCAGCCAATAAGCACAAGCCATGGATCGAGACAGAGTACCAGGGGATTGTCATGGAGAACGACAACACCGTGCTGCTCAACCCTCCTCTCTTTGCCCTGGACAAAGATGCTCCACTGCACTACGCTGGTAACACCAACAGCAACAAACAGCACGGAAGGATATAGGATGGGAGGGCTGGCAAGAAATATGCTCGCAAAATATTTGACCTATTCCGTGAACATCCAGAGAACTGTGAAAAATAGGTCAAACCGAGCGCTCGCCGAGCCAAAATTGAAAATTATCTCACCAGGCCGAGCTCGGGCTTTAATAGTAAACATGAGAGAAGTTTGGAGCTATCAGTCTGCTGCCATTTGCAGCCATATTTCCCAACAGACGGTCTAAATATTAAAAAGGCAATGTATTCAGTCACAGAGTCCACTATTTTTAGACCATCATAGTGTAATTCAACCCTTCATCTCAGCAGCACTCTGCCTCTGCAGCCTGATGAAATAAGGTTATCGCCTTCGTGCTCCTGGAAATAACCGTGTTCAGTCAAATTATAATAGATCAACCAGAATTACTCAAACGCTCCCTGAAATGTATTGGGCTTATGTCATGAAGGAAGTAGAAAATTAGGTGTTTGAGCAAAGAACTTTCCTTACCTTCAACCTATATGTCAGCCGGGGAAGATAAGCGGCTATATCAAGGGTTTTATTTTGACTCTCAAATGAAATCTATTTTATCCTTTTCTTATTGTAATTGCCACATAAAAGAACCCTCTAGATACCCTGAGGAGAATAATATGACTTTAAATCTACTGAATGTAAGAATAAATTGTCACTATAAGTTCAATGGTGATAGATTGATAGATATTTCCTTCTTCTCTGCTCAAACTGTGGACATTTCGACTGGACTGTGGGCTGATTGCCTGATTGGATTTCTGGTGATATGTCACTCTTTGTTGTAGCTGTTATAAATAATGACAATAACCTTCATTTTTATAGCACTCTTCTTCACAGATGATAAGTGATCAATAAGTTCAAAATAACACAATGCTTGTGACAATAAAAAGAGGAAATTTCAGGGCACAAAAAGACGTCGTCATGCTGGATTTTTCAAGGAACAACTGAGGCAGCGAGATGAATTTTAATAGGAAGTTCCAAAGTCTAGGAGGCGCCGACAGGAAATGTTTGAGTCTAGACTGCAGAGTTTTGCAGCAGGATCTAAGGTTGAGTGCAGGTATGTTTGGGCACAAACACAGAAATGTTTGCTGGATCCGGAGTGCTTTAAAAATAATGAGGAAAACGTTAAAAAAGAATCCATTAGAAAGTCAACTGGAAGCCAGCACAAACTCTCTCTCTCAGGCAGGATTTGCGTCTTGAGTTACAATAATCAATTCAAAGGAAAATAAAAGAATAGGCGAGCAAGTTTATTTAAATAGCATCATTCAGACGCAAAGCAACTCAAAGCGCTTAACAGGGTAATTTAACGTATTGAAAGACAAAACAATGAGCAAGTAAGCAATAAGCAGATAAAAAGTAGAAATTGCATTTATAAGACAATAAAAACAAAAGTAAACCAATTCAAAGTTACAGATTTAAAAGAAGTTATGAGTCTTATTACTGGAAGGCCACGGTAAACGGTCTTTATTAAGCTTCGATTTAAATGAGCCAATAGCTTCTGCAGACCTCAGGCATTCGGGAAGATTGCCTCTCAGGTGGGGGGCTTAAAAACTAAAAGTTGCTTCACGTTGTTTGTTTTTTAATCCTAGGAATGCAGAGTACACCTGAAACCAGAAAGTTATACTCAAAATGTTACTTAGGTAAAAGTGAAAGTTAAGTAAAGTAAATTAAGCTTAACTTTACACGTATATGTAATGCTCGGTATGTTCAAATGGTAATCAAGTCGACTATCCAGCATTTCTATTATCAGAATTATCTGAATCAGTACTCAAGTGCCTCAAACTTGGGCTTAGGTACAGTACTTGTGTGAATATACTTTGCTATTTTCCATCATTGAACATAAATAGGTTAATAAAAAGTTATTAAGTAACTCTATATTTTAGACTATTTTTTTATTTAAAACTACAATGTAAGTGCACTTGGAATCGTGGTGTTTATATTTCCTCTCTTAAATCGTCTTCCAGGTGAAATCTGTGGCTTCCGGGTTCATAATGGCCCCTCAGGTTCAGGATCGGTCCAGTTTGAAGCCGTGGTTCTCGACCGCTCTACCGGCGAGGGTCTGGTCCGCTCCAAGGAGCCGTTGGACTGCGAGAGCCAGCGGGAGCACAGCTTCACCATCCAGGCCTACGACTGCGGAGAGGGGCCTGATGGAGTCAACAGCAAGAAGTCCCACAAGTCAGTCCCGTGTCTGTCCTCTGAAGATATTTAATGTTTGAAACAATAATTACAGTTTCTGTCTGAGGTTCCTCTGGCTGTGCACTGCAAAGACCATCCGGCCGCCTCTACTTCCTGTTGTTACAATCATCCATCTCTCTCTCCCCCCTCTGCTTTTGTTTTGCCTCCCACTCCTCCTCCCCTCAGGGCCACCGTTCACGTACGTGTGAACGACGTCAATGAGTTCTCCCCCGTGTTCGTCGAGCGTCGCTACGAGGCTTCAGTCCCAGAAGGGCGCCTGTTCGACCGAATCGTGCGTGTGGAGGCTCTGGATGCCGACTGCTCCCCGCAGTACAGCCAGATTTGCTTCTACGACATCATCACTCCCAATGTGCCCTTCGCTATTGACAACGATGGTGAGATATGTTTTATCTTGTAGCAGTAAGTCAGCGGGTGTTGGGAGTCGCAGACCTATTAATATTTTTCTCTCTGTGCTACAGAAATACAATAACCCCACCAGTCACAGCTTTACTTTTACTTTTATGCCGTCTGTGCTATCAGCTCTCTGTAGAATCACTAAATTCAATATTCAGTTCAGTATTCAGCTGTCCTCTATACAAAACACACAGACACACACACACACACACACACACACACATACACAGTAGACGCTGCTGAGATATTGATGTCTGCATTGAGACGGAGTGAGTGTTTAATTCCTCTCACAGGTAGAAACCAAAAGATGTTAAAATAGACTTGGTGTGGGCGGACCTTTGTTCTGCCTCTGCATAAACACTGCAGCAGCTGTTTGGTTTAATATAGCGTCCTTTTGTTCCTACCTGCTCGTAGATTCCCTAACTTCTTCCCTGTCGTTGTTGCGTTCATTGACTGGCTAGTAGGAGATCAATTGTAATGTGACACAGCAGCCGAGGGGGCCCCAGTTTTGGGATGACTCTGCAGAATCGCCCTGTTTGGACTTGGGAGGGTTTGGCGGATTGAGGATGAGCAGCTCCTTTCTGTTTTTGGGTCAGGCTGGCACAGAAGCACAGAGACCTTTTGTTCCAACCTTGTTCAGATGCTGTGGGCTTGTCATTGTCTATTTTCTTTTTTCTCCATACGTTGTCTTTTCTGCTACTGCCTCCGTCTCTTTCATCCCTCTGTTTCTCCTCTCGCCATGTCACAGCATCTTCTCTCTTACCTATTGTTTGACAGCTGGCATGCTGAGCGCTGTCAGCCTATCACAGTTACTCGCTGTTACTTTTATCTCCTTAAAACGGGAGAAGCCCTTCAGTTTTTGTCTTGTTCTGCACAATTCATCTCCCACTGTTTCTGGCTTTATCTCTTTCTAATCCTGAACATAGCGCGCCGAGCAGGATAGTGGGGTTTCTTTAATGTGTTCGTGCGGCGTGAGGCGCTTTATCAATGATCTTCATTTGTTCTGGGCTTTCAATTACGTAAGCGTGTTGTTGATGACTAACGGCGTCTATTTCTGTTTCCCTTTTATTCTTTGTTTCATTTTTTTCTTCTCGTCTTTTCTTTCTTTGCCTCTCTGTCTCCTAGGTAACATTAAGAACACAGAGCCATTGGATTCGAAGCGTCAGCGTGTTCACACCTTCTGGGTGACAGCCTTCGACTGCGGAAAGAACCGTGCTCAGGCTGATGCCCAGGTTGTCGTCACGGTCAAGCCATCCTGCAAACCCGGCTGGATGGGTAAACAGCGTTATATACATATGGATAAATCTCACGAGGCTTCAGGAGATGTGTTTTAGTCTCTTTATCTGTTGTTTTTCCATTCAACTTTCACTTTTAGCTGGAATGTGCGTGGGCTGCCGCTTGGATGATTCACCTTTGCGTGTTTATATCAAAAGCTGAGTTTTAAAGCGGTAGCCATGCCACTAAGTTATATCAAGGGGAGGCAATTCATTAAACTGTGATAATGTATTTATACATAAGCATACACACGACTGCGACACCTCCCCTGACTCTAGATTCCTCTGCAGGATGAGCAGGCAACGTTTATTGGCAGGCTTTCTGGTTTGTGGATCTGATTCTTTTTTATTTTTTAACTTACCTTTCAACATGTCAGTGACCAGATGCTTTGACATTTCATCCGGGGGGATTAACAAAAGATCTTATTTTCCTCAAAAAGGTGTCATTTTGTGGAAAAGTGGTGGGAACATAAGTGCAAAGGTGAAAATAATCTCTTAAAATAAACTTCGACATACCTGATTTTAGACAATGCAATGTAAAGGAGAAAAAAGGATGATACATTAGAACTTCTAAATCAAGCTTCACTTCAGCCTTAGAAGCTGCTGTAAGCGTCGTTTTAGCTAACGTCCTGCCCGTTTTGCAGTTAACAACCCCGTCCTTCCTCTTTATGTCACGACATGAACAGGCAGTGACGATCGCCAGACACAGCAACTGACCACACTCTGTAACAGTGTTTACTGTTGGGATGTAGAGCTATTTCACACTTATTTAAAAAAAAATGATATCACTTACAGCAGCTTTAATATGTCTACAAACCTCAGACTATTCTAGACAGCTTGCTATCTGTCTGATCAGTCCATCCAATGTATTACGTTGTGATTTAACAGTATGTGTTGATCGCATCTGTTATCTAAAGCACAAAAACAGTTTTCCTGGACATGTTGTCTTGTAGATTTGATTTATTCATTTTGTCATAGTTTCACACCAGAATCAGCAGCAGCCAGTTACAAATGAATAAATATATAAATTACAAATACAAAGAAATGATGTCTTTAAAAATACATTTTCCTTTCTTTAAAGTGTCAGTTCTTAGAGAACAAGAGACTGTATGAACGTGTGTCAGGTAGATTATTTTAGTATTAAACTAATTGAATAATCTTGAATAATCTGATGTTGCCATGTTGGTGTTGTTTCTACATCATAATTAATGTTTATCCAGGACAATCATTGCAGCTGACTAATCAGGTTTTTATACACCAACACAAAGGAGGGGGCGGGGGGAAGAGAAAAAAAAGCAGCGCTTTATTTAAAAGAAAGAAGTGTAAATCTTAAAAATACAAAGTAGAAAAACAAAAGCTAAAACAAAGTACCTACGCAAGAGGGACAAAGTACAACTCAGGTAAAACTGGGTGACGCTGGAGAACACTGGAGGGAACAGGCTCAGGTGGTGTAACACACAGGACGAACTGACAAAGACAGAGTGCAGCACACAGGCTTAAAGACAGGCAAAACTAAGGAGGGGCTGAGGTGCAGGTGGAGTGAGGTGGAGAAACACAGGTGAAAGGAGGGAAAAGCTAAAGAAGGAGATGTAGAGCAGAGTGTGGAGGGAAAGCAGACTGGTGAGGACCACAAGAAAACAGGAGGGGAAATAGAACACTGGAGAAAGGGCAAAAGACAACACAAAACCACACACAGTGAAACCAAAACGACAGGACCATGAGACATAGTGTACTTACTGCAAAAACTCCTGGGCTAAAGATCCTGTAACGTCACATATTTCACTACGACATCATGCCGCTAATAAGTACTTTGTGGCTTTTATCTCAGGTCCTGGAGCAACACTAGTCATTATGTTTTTGGAATAACACTAATATGCTGATATCAGATTAACCGAATAACCTCATCACAGTAACAGGACTCCAACTCATAATTGTGATCTTTTGGAGCCTTAGTTTATGCACTATATGCTCCATGTCATAGAGTTTCCATCATCTGTCAAATCCAGATGTTGTCAGGTTATGATTGTGATTGTGTCATATTATATTTTTTCAGGATGGACCAAGCGTGTGGAGTACACTCCTGGGTCAGGGAGCATCCCCCTGTTCCCCAGCCTGCACCTGGAGACCTGTGAAGAGACAGTGTGGAACATCCAGGCCACCGTAGAGCTCCAGACCGGCCACATCGGGAAGGGCTGCGACAGAGACAGCTACTCTGACAGATCTGTGCGACGCCTGTGTGGTGAGTTCTGGTTTATAGATGAAAACGTGAATATTCAGTGCGCAGGATCTTTTTCTTATCAACATCCTCCCTCTGTTTCCTTCAGGTGCTGTCAGAGGTGAGGTAGACCTCCTCCCACCTCCGTCACCTGCTGCCAACTGGACCTCCGCTCTGCCCACTCTGCCTTCTTCTGATTCATCTCTGGTCTTCTCCTTCAACGGGTCCAACCACGTCGCCGTGGTGCCGGATTCGGTCGTCTCAGCACTATCGGGTGACCACTTCACCCTGCAGCTGTGGATGCGAAGGGGTGGAGCCAACATCCAGCCTTCGACCACTCAGACCCGAGGAAATCGCAAAGAGGAGGAGACGATTGTTTGCAGCACCGTCAAGAACGGTACGTGATGATAGATATTATCATGAAACTTGCCCAGTTTATTACTGACATTAAGACAAGTATTCTTTGCATTACAAGTTTTCTGAAATTTATTTTTTAAATTTCAATTTTTTTTTACTTTAAAATCTTTTTGACATATTAAAAGAGCCGACCAATACTGGATTTATGGGGCCGATGTAATACCAGTAATGGAGAGCAAAAAGATTCTGATATTGATATAAAAAGACTAGTACATAATGAAGACAATAGACAATATATATATATATATACACATACATATATATGTATGTGTATATATATATTGTCTATTGTCATTTTAGACAATAGACAATATATATATGTATGTGTATATATATATATATTGTCTATTGTCATTTTAGACAATAGATTTTACTGAAAAAAAAAGGATATCTTCATTATGTAATATGCTGATATCAGATTAACCGAATAACCTCATCACAGTAACAGGACTCGAACTCCTCATAACTGTGATCTTTTGGAGCCTTAGTTTATGCACTATATGCTCCATGTCATATATTCTCACAGACAGAATTTGATATCACTTTTTATCAATTCATAAACCAGAGGATATTGTCAACAGCCTCAAAGAATCAATGTTTGCCATGTTTTCAGGTATACAGTGCAATATTAATCAGGCTATGAATGATATATGAACAAACCTCTCTGTAAAAAATTCCAGAATATGCATGGGAAAACAACTTTAAAGTTTGGTGTTGTAACCAATATGAGAGCTCAGCCCAAATATTTCACTATTTGGATATTTGTTCTGTGGGTAAATGTGCAGTTAAATAAAGGGCAAAACACAAAATAGCTCTCATCAAACCTTGTTAAAACCAAACCGCTCGGGATTACAAACATGAGTAAAACACGCCAAACCTTTTGGACAATAACAAATAGTACTCGTAACAACATTACCGTAGGAATCCTTCATAGTTAATACCTTTAATTAAACTGAAAGACACCATCAGAACAGAGAAATGTCTGGCTAAGTCCTTCTTCAGTCTTTCGCAGCACTCCCGCCGAAAATGTTAATATCCGCTTATGATTACAACTGAAGCTCCAGAGCCATAGAAATGGTCTTTCGAGACAGCTCCAAATGTTACTGAAGTGGAGATTTATCATTTTGAGAAAACAGCCTTTAAAGAAAACATTTATTTTATCGATGTAACTGTGAAACTGGGAGGCGATGATTTTTGTGCCACAAATTTTCTGATATTTTATTTTTAAATGATTTGGCAATATGATTAAATAGGCACTGACTGACATAAATTCTCAGAAAAGAAATCTGAATTTAAATCGACACATGAATGTTTATTTTGGATGATTTCTTTCCACCAGCCTGCAAAATATCCTAAAATCTCAAACTTGTTCAAATGTGAACTTTTTCCATCTCACAGCAGACATTAAAACCCCCCAGAAGGTTA
>OMLP01008489.1:1893-15612 GCA_900302685.1 Spondyliosoma cantharus | reverse complement strand
CCTCAAATCCTCAGAACTGCAGGAGGGAAAAAAGTTTTTAGTTTTAAGAACTACTATAACTACTATATCAAGGTGCTCTTGAGAGAGACACTTAAACCCAGCTGCTCCACTTGAGCAGCCAAGTGGACCGCAGAAGAACAGTAAAACACTGTAATTGTGCCAGGCAGAATATCGCGTGTATCACAAGAACGTTCTCAACTGTTTGACTTTGTGGGTTGCAGAGCTTCCTTCGGTAAAAACGGCAACAGAATTCACAGGTGAGAGAGATAAAACAAAGATTAAAATCTATATTAAACTCATTTTATTTCTCACTGTGGTTATTCTCTGAGGAAATGCCTGCAGAAGTTGAGACGGTTTGACAAGACCGCACTGACCCACCAATTATTTTCTGTTCCTTTTGCTCTGCAGACGACTCGTTCTCCCACTATTCCCTCTCCGTCCACGGCTGCCGCCTCTCTCTCTTCTACTGGCCCGATGTCTCCGCCGCACGGCCCGTCAAGTTCTTGTGGAAACTGGAGCAGGTACTGGGGGAACTGCAACTCTGAGCTTTGATGTTCTCACACTTGCACTTGTTTCTTCTGTATTTGTACCGTGAAATTAAGCTGAAATGGAGGCGATACAACATCATCCAGTAATACAAAAACGTGGGAACAACAAAAGAGCATCAATTGCAGCATCATAAGTACTTTCATCTACTTTCAAATGATATATTTATCTGTAAAACATGTATTTTATCCTAATATAGGGCTTATCTTCTTACTGAATTCAATGATATTTAGTTCCCAGGAAGAAGGACAACAATAAACAAATTAGATGTGACAGGACTAATTTTCTTTATAAATTCAGACTGTGTCAACATCTCGTCTGAGCACATTAAGATACTTCTTACATGAATAATATACAACACAGTTCTCATCCTCATATTCGTATTATGTCATCCGAAACGTGTACGTAACGGTTAACAGTGATTCATGCATGCAGAATACAAGAAAATGTGCACGTAAATGCTCGTGTGGCAAAGTTTACATACCTGCATGTGTGCGAGTGTGTGTTATTTGTTGTGGGGATTTTCTTTTTTTGGGGCGGGGGGCTTGTTTTGGCTGAAGCCGCTGTTCCCAGACATATTGAGGCAGCATGGATTAAAGGATGCTGAGCTGATACAGAGAAGATTTGTCAAATCCGTCTGTCTGAACCGCAATATCTTATTACCCCGGTCCTCCTCTTCTGCCCCTCTGTCAGATTAACTCCCCCATCTTTCCTCTTTGTATTCCTTCTGATATCTGTAGAGAAAGCTCAAACAAATGTGTGCTGGAATTAACATTGATGGTGGAATTCAACTAAGTGCTTTTAAGTGCAGTTTTGAAATACCTGTGTTTTTCTTGAGTATTTCTGTTTTATGGTACCATATACCACGGGCTCCTCTTTGTGTTACAAAGTGGTGAGGACAAAAGGCCTGTGCTGAAACGGTCTGTGCAATTTTAGGAGTGATTGAATGAGGTCCAATGTAGATGCATTACATTACAAAAAGAAACAACTGAAGGAGTAATGTGAACCACGTTAGCTAAAGATAATAAATCAACCTTACCTCTAGATGTTAAGTTAAACTGCCCTCTGCAACGCAATTAAAGCAATGACTCATCCATAGCATGATGTTTAAATATCTATGTGAGAGAACATGAATTAAACTGTAGCAGGGATGATTAAAGTAAAGTAAAAATCCACACAATTAAAGCATACATGACAAAAATTCAAGTAGTTTGTAGTGTACTTGTCCTGGGTTAGAATTTTGTCTTAATTTCGCACCAGAATCAGCAGCAGCCAGTTTCAGCAGGCGCTGATGGAGACGAAAGCGTTCTGATTTGATAACTTAACTTTTGTTATAGCGAGCTGTTCAATTGGTTTTCGTTCATTTTCAACAAAGTGGTTGGGACATGTCCCGTGTGGCCCCAGTGGAAACAGGTGTGTGACAGTAGGCGACATACATACACCATATTTGTCTGACTGCTTCAGTAACATGTTGGATATCAGATTAAGATGTTGCACAAGAAACACAATCAGTTTGCAAAATACAACATATAATAAAATATTAAACTCGCTCACAAAACAAAAACAAAACCTTTTGGGTTTTTTTGGATGTGGCTAGTTCACATGTCTATGAGCTGTTAGAAATTTCCACCAAAGAGACATTTCCCCTCAAAACTTCTCAGTTGGTTCCATTTAAATACCTGTCCAAGTCCAATTGTGTGAATATTTTGTACCAACTGTCATCCCTACAATATTGTTGCAGTATCAACATCGAAGGATTTGGTGAAGGATATCCTGATATTTGATTTTGTTGGCCAGTTATAACAATAATGGTTGTGCTTTTGAGGTGATTTCAAAATATTGAGATCTATATCTTGTATTGCGATATAGCTTGAAAACATTGTGATATTATTTTACATCCATATTGTCCAGCCCTAGTTTGAGTATTTTCACATTGTTGTCTTTGCATTTTTAAGTAAAACATCTAAATACTTCTCTTAATACTAGGGCTCCAGGGTGTGACTGTTTTGTTTGCACATGCGCCCAAAAGTCTGTGCAGCCCCACATTTTGATTGGTCGCGCTGGTGCCACTGGTATTTGTCTTGTGCCCTGAATAGTGACCACCAACGTTTCCTATCTTCAGTCTCACATTGACCTTATCTTATCTCCGTTAAACAGGTGTGTGACAGTGAGTGGCATCATCTTTCACTCAGCGTCCAGTTTCCATCGGTGACCCTGTACGTCGATGGCGTGACCTTCGACCCTGCCCTCATCCATGACAACGGAGCCATCCCCAACCCCGCCCCCCGCCAGAGGATGTTCATCGGCGCCTGCTGGGGTAAAGAAATGCATGTTCAGTGAATCCACGACTGACGTACATTTTTTATTCCAGCTTAATGATGGATTTTGACAGAAATGAATGCAAGCAGAGCAGAGACGCACGTCAACAAAGATAGCAGGCTGACATTTTCTGGCATAAGCACCAGCAACTCATAAACCCTCACAAGGCACCTTAAGACAATCGTCTGAGACGTCTCGCCCTTCGCTCCCTCGCTCCACTCTTTATAATTTTCCTGATGCATTTTGTCTTCGAGGGCTAATAATATAACTGACTTATCAATTATTCAAGGCAGCAGAACAACACGAGGGCCAGACAGCTATCAGCCACTTATACCCAGACCGCTGGTTAAACTGGGAAACTCTGGCTGCCAATTAGCAGTGAAACACGCACACACACATATTTACAGCCTTTCACTCCACACTGGAAGTCGCTCTCCTGCCTGCTTGGCAACAGCTGCTGCTGGATAATGAGGAGATGGTGCATTTTTGAATAACATCTACAGTTTTTCCTTGCTTGCATTTTCTCACTCGTGCCTGCTGGTGCTATTATTATATATTTCATTACTCCTGTCAATCTGTGGCACTCGCTCTCACTTCTTTTCATACCTCACTACATTTTCCTCAGTGTGCCTTACTGTTTTCTCTTTGTCTGTTCCCCTTTTCCCTGCAGAGCCCGAGGAGAAGCAGAAGGAGATACTAAACAATACCATCCCAGAGGGTAAAGACTCAGGTGACCTCCCTGTTTTCATACTGTTGTCAGCGGCAGAGTTGATGTTGCTGTGTCATTGTTTCCAGTATGTGAATATTCAAATATAGGTGTGGTATTCATGCTGGACTGTCTCTGGTCTTTAGTGAAGTATGTGGGCGGTTACCACGGCCTGTTGTCTGGGGTGACGGTGCGTCCAGGCAGCGTGGAGCCTCACAGTGTGGTGGAGTGTCTGTACGCCTGCAGGGAGGGCCTAGACTTTGGAGACCTGGAGACTCTGGGCTCTGGCATGAAGGTAAAGCCTCAGAGAACTCAAGACAGCCTCACTATAGAGAGAAGATGTGTAATGAGTCACTGGCAAGAACATTTGTCTCAGACATTCAAAATTAAACCGTGTTGCTCCACTCCTCTCTAGTACATCATGCTTTATTCACAGTTTGAGCCATCTTCAAAACCAAGTTACTTTCTAGAATAAAATGAACAAAACAGTGTTTGGTTTAGGGGATATATATATGCACTACCAGTCAAAAGTTTGGACACACATTCTCATTTAATGTTTTGTCTTTATTTTGTTTTTATTAAGTGTGAAATAACTCAAAACATGTTTTATATTTTAGATTCTTCAAAATAGCAACCCTTTGCTTTGATTACTGCTTTGCACACTCTTGGCATTCTCTCGATGAGCTTCATGAGGTGGTCACCTGCAATGGTTTTCCAACAGTCTTGAAGGAGTTCCCAGAGATGCTGGGCACTTGTTGGCACCTTTGCCTTCACTCTGCTGTCAATCTCATCCCAAACCATCTCGATTGGGTCTAGGTCAGGTGACTGTGGAGGCGAGGTCATCTGGCGCAACACTCCATCACTCTCCTTCTTGGTCAAATAGCCCTTACACAGCCTGGAGGTGTGTTTGGGGTCATTGTCCTGTTGAAAAATAAATGATGGTCCAACTAAACGCAAACCGGATGGGATAGGATGTCGCTGCAGGATGCTGTGGTAACCATGCTGGTTCAGTGTGCCTTCAATTTTGAATAACAGTGTCACCAGCAAAGCACCCCCACACCATCACACCTCCTCCTCCATGTAGAGACCATCCGTTCACTTTTTCTGCGTCTCACAAAGACACGGCGGGTGGAACCAAAGATCTCAAATTTGGACTCATCAGACCAAAGCACAGATTTCCACTGGTCTAATGTCCATTCCATGTGTTTCATGGCCCAAACAAATATCTTCTGATTGTTGCTTTTCCTTAGTAGTGTTTTTTTACCAGCTATTTGACCATAAAGGCCTGATTCACGCAGTCTCCTCTGAACAGTTGATGTAGAGATGTGTCTGCTACTAGAACTCTGTGTGACATTCATCTGGGCTCTAATCTGAGGTGCTGTTACCTTGCGATTTCTGAGGCTGGTGACTCTGATGAACTTATGATGAACTTATCCTCAGCAGCAGAGGCAACTCTTGGTCTTCTTTTCCTGAGGCAGTCCTCATGTGAGCCAGTTTCGTCGTAGCGCTTGATGGTTTTTGCGACTGGACATATTCAAAGTTTTCGCAGTGTGTCCAAACTTTTGACTGGTAGTATAATTCGTACAACGTATCAGTCATTCATGAAAATCTACATTAGCAACTTCATCAAGTGAATGCTGCTAACTCTATTATTATTGCTTTTCCCCCACAGTTAAAGCTACTGAAGCATGGAACGTGCCGCCTTGTGTCAGTTATTATGCTATTGTTACTTACCCTGGTTCTGCCAAGCACCAGAATATTACCTTACCCCAGTAACCTCGGAACGTCGTGGATAGAGGGCTGCAGAAAGTCAGACTCAACAACCCACAAATATTTACTGCACAGAATCACATGGAAATAAGTTATCAACACATTTCACTTTGATCAAAAAATCTGTTGGTTGTGCAAGGGGAAAAGTCAACTGATCACCAAAGATAGTAGTATTTTATCCACTGGGCACAATAGAGATCTGTATCAAAGTTCATGAGAATCCATACAATACGATTGTTGAGATATGTCCTATTATTATATACTATTCTCACACTTTCTCTTCACTTCTTTCCATCTCCCCTTTTACTTTCCATCCATTCCCTTCCCAGGCTGCCTTCCGCACAGACCTCACTGTACTGCTGGACCAGGTTGGGACAGGAAAAGAGTCCCTTAGCTTCATGAAGCGCCGGATTCGCCGCCTCGCACAGCAGTGGGCAACGGCTGCCAACCGCCTGGATGCCAAGCTGGAGCAACGGTGGAGGGACCAGAAAAAGGTGAAAGACAGACAATGTTGGCTGTTTTTTTGTTTCAACACAGTTAAACTGAACTTCATGAAAAACATAAACACCCATAGCTCACCTTAAATTACCAGATAATACCCGCTTAAGTATGAGTTTGTACGAGACTCAAATTGATCTACAAATGATTTTACAGCAAAACGGAGGATTCAGGGTTAGCTTTTGATTCAAAGATTTTTAGGCATGACAAATAAGTATGTGTGCATAAAAAACTCTTTCAGACGCTTGTCAAGGGTTCTCAGTTTGAATGATGGCAAGAGAAAAATGATAGAGGAGGTAATGATAGGTTGTCATCCATCGCTTGCTGTCTACATTCTTCTTCTGTAATTGGTGTGTAACTGTCTTTCAAAAAAAAGCTCAATAAGAGTAGGATACGAATTTACTGCCATGTCACAGTGTTAAAATGTTAAGCCTCATTTTGTTTGGCACTGAAGCGGCACAGAATCGTCTAGGCTAGTTCCTGCTTGTAGCCATGCGCGCCAAGGGCTTAGTGTGAGAGAAAGGAAGAGAGAGATGTGAGGATGGATGAGGGAGAAGAAATGAAAGGGAGAAAAGAGGTAAGAAACGATGATGATGAATGATTGGGATTATGATGAAATGCCTAGCAGTACCAGTGCCAGAGGGAGAAGAATGAGATGAGTAAGGAAGGACATGAGGTGGATGGATGGTAGTTGAGAGGGTACAGTAGAATATGTATTAAGAAAAGATTGATGGAGCTGGAGGGGGGGAGGCATCGCTGAGACAAGCGAGCAACAAAGACTGGAAGGCCAAGGTGTCATTAAAAACTGGTTAATGATACAAAATGTTTCAATTTCAAGGCTTACTTTTCCAAATGTCAAGCAAAACAATATGTAATTAAAACTTTCGGACTCTTAGAAACTTTCTTTGCTGCATGTAACCTTTCCCTACACCACATTTTCGGTTTTGTCAGGCCTCCTTACCTTTTACATTTCTCACCCTGCTCCGCATAGACTCATAATCTTTTAGTTAAGACCATAATGATAAATGAACGAGTTAATGTGAGAAGGCAGATTGAGCACACAGTCTGTCGCTTTCCCCCAAAATGTTTCTTTCTACCCCCATCACTCTCAAAAATAAGTTAACCAGGGTGGAAATAGTCCTCTGTCACTGAGATTGATGTTGTCCTTTCTTGTAGTGCACTGAGGGGATTTGTTATCCTCTGTCGTGCCTCTCTGGCTGCTTTAACCGCCTATATGCCTTGAAACATGCTGTCTCAACAGCAGATGCCTTGGTGTTTGGTAATAGTTCGCCTTGGCTGTCAAAAGCTGTTTATCATAATAATTAGAAAAGGACGTAAAAACGTGTGTGTGTTTTTTGTCTGTGTATGACTGCTAATTGGATATCATTGCAATTAAAGTAAAAGGCAGAATCTCATACAATTTGTTTTGAAATTAAAGGAGACAGATTATGATCTTTTTCAAGTTCATTGTTTTATTTTTTTCGATTACCTCAAGAAAGGTTTACATTCTTTAGTGTGCAAAAAACCCAACAGCGGTCTCATGCTGTCCGGTGCTGCAGCATTGTATTTTCCCTTCTGTCTGAAATGGAGCTTCTGTCTCTGTGGGAGACCCGATTACCCAGTCTGCTCTGATTGATCAGTTCACATATGCACGACCCAGCACCAGTTGCTAACAACAACAATTAACAATGCCAAAACATTTTTTTGTGCCAAACTAGCCATTAGGCCTAAATTATTCAAATGTCTGACATGGTGAAGTAGTGTGATGTTATAAAGTCCGGGAATTAAAGGTGACACTACTGATGAGGTGTTTCAGGAGCAGTGTTTTCCATGGGAGAAAGGAGCTTCTTTGGTGCAGACTTTGACAACTTTTTTGAAGAACAACCACTATATGAACCACTAAATGAAGAACAAACACTTGTTTGCCCATTACCCCACTCCCTGAGAGGAAGATTTGTTTCTTGAAAAGTTTAAAATGAACATTGACTTTAACATTGAGAAGGAGAACGCTTGTTTGATTTTAATTAACTCTGACTTTAAAAAAAAACAAACAGAAAAACATTGTCTGATGTGAATTAAGTGTGGCCTTGCACTTGTCTAACCTTTGTCTTTGAAAAAGTACCTCCTTTCAAATAGCAATTTTAGCATTCTGCTTGAGTGTGCAGTCTTTGCAATTCCAATGGGGCTCTGTTGGTTTAGTTCTGTTTCCTTGTTTGGCTTTCTCTTTGATTGTAAGCAGAGTGGATGTTTACTCAGAAAAATAATAAATTAGCAGAGCAGAGAGGTGAGGATGGAAGGAGAAGGATGGATAAAAACAAGATTATTCCTTGAATGTCAACGGCAGACACAAGGAAAGGAGCTGAGAGTCGAAGTGGAAGAGATTTTCTACAGTGAAACATATTGAAGAGATAGCCGTTTGAGAGATTTTATATGCAGTGTCCTGCAGTGAGTGAAGAAGTAGAAGCCAGCCTTAGATACTCTAAGAAACCTTTTTTTTGTGACTAATCTGCCCATTTCCTCAGTGCTGGTGGAGTTCAGAAAGAATACAATCAACCTTTTGCTGCACTTCCCTTTCAAAGCTGTTAGACATTTGAAAGCTCATCTTTTTTGGGGGGGTGACGTTATCAAACTTCATGAAAAGCCTGGGTCAACCCATTCAGCCATTATAACGTAGCTGATGGAACATTTTGTGTATAACAAACCGCTGTTCTCTTTTAGCGAGACATCAAAGGAGACACATTTGACTAAGCTGTGTTATAATGGAAAGGTTTTGAAGAGACGATAGCACAGATCCAAAAGCACTGACCTTATCTTTTTAACCTGCTGCAGTGAATTCACTGCCTGTCTGGTGTTAGTTTAAGTGTTTCAGCAAGTGAGTTTGTGTGCATCTGTGCCTACTTGGTGTGTGTTGAGCATGCACATTTTGTGTGTTTGTCAGCACATGCCAAACTGTTAATTCCCCTTCTCCCTGTTTCTGCCCTCTTGAGAGTTAACTGACTTCTGACTGATGGAGTGCAGACAGTGTTGGAGACTAATTGGTTATGGAAGGTGAAGTGAGGAGGCTCGTGCAGGGAGGGCGTAAGGAAAAAGTTAAAGTTTGGAGATACAGAGAAGGGGGCAGAAAAAAGGAGACGTGAGGAGAAATAAAGAGGAAGGAAGCGTGGTGTGTATGGGCATGAAAGGAGTATGATGGAGAAGGTGAAATTAAGGGTAGAGCAGTGATGGTTGGCAGTGCCAGCTTGTGTTGCCACCCGTGGCCTTCCATCGGACAGCTGCGACCTTCATAAGGGCCATGGTGCATGAGTGAACAGGGTCACACACTCACGCTTGCATACATGCAAGATCTTGCGCCAGCAGATGCCAAGATAAGAATTAGCATTCTTCTGTCATTAGCCTGTTAGTGATGAGTGGAGCAGTGGAGTAGTGGAGTGTTACCATATACTTGAGTGCCACTTGTACTCTCCTGCTCTTATATGAAAGCACCGAAGACGTTCCAAGGATTTTACCAAGACACACAGTTGCATTATATGAAACACCTGCACATGAAAGACAATGAATTTTTTTTACCCCAGTTATATAATCACAGGAAAGAAGATTTGAGGGGTGGTGCAGGAACACACGAACTGGCAGACGGGCGGTGTAAAGGTGGGCTAGAGAGTGCCTCGTAATTGTTCCCCTCTGTCTCGGCCGGCATAGCAGGGCTTTGTGTTCAAACCCCACGGGACATTAACAGTAGAGAGTAGCTTCAGATCCTTTTGGTGAATCCCCTGAGCCTCCACGCTGAACACACACGAACATCTACACACACCGAGTTCATTGATGTATGTCAGTGTGAAACAAATGTGCGCAAACAAACAAAATTCAAAATCCATCAGCGCACACACACGCACATTCAGACACACACACCATCTGGGAGTAGCATAAGTCCACTGTATAAAGAGCTCCACTCTCTCGTGTGTGATTAGATTCCTGGGGGATGCAGCCGGCCGTGATACATGAGATTATGAGGAAGCACAGCTTTAGCTTTCGACTTCCCATTGTATGGCGTTTTTCTTTTTTCGCCCGTTCAGCTACATTTTTAAGTGAGGGGTGAGCAAATATGCGAGGTGTTGGTCCAGATTGATGCAAGTTGCCCAGTTTTGTAAAGCACCCTTACCTCACTCCCTATTAACTTGTGTCTGCGTGGCTGCAGTTTTATAGAATCAAATCCTCAGTTATTCAGCTCTACTACCACTGTGTGATATCTCTTGTGTTTATTTAGCAGCACTGCTGTGCTGCTGCCAGTACGTGAAACTCGTCTCCTTCTGTCTCCATTTCTGCACGGTTGCCAGTGTTTGTGTGATACACCCTCACCAGCACCACAACAGCCACCCAGCCAAGAGAATGAATAGTATTGGCGCCATGAATTCTTGCTCTTGCCATCTGCCACCCAAACTGTAATTAAATTTCACTTATCTTTTTTTATGAAGCAGAAGTTAATAGAGCAGGCTTATTAAATCAGGGGATTTTTCACGCCAGCTGGAGTGTCGCTGGAGCTTGACTCTGCCGCATACACACCATTGTCCAATGTTTTACACACGTTTTGGACATCAGTGAAACGACTTAAGCAGTTGTTCTTGTTGTATACAGCTCTACTACAAAATAACCTCCCATCACTTTACCACACTATTTTTAAGTCATTAAATCAGATATCCTGACTAATGTTTAATTTTATCTCACTCTCTCTGCTCAGACAGAAAAATAACAAGAATGCAAAAATCAATTCATGTATAATCCTCTTCAGGATCATAAACTGTACGATCTGTATTGTACATTAGTGCAATGTAGCTAATGTGTTATGATGGAGAGGGGAAGAGAGTGCCCACTTCTTAAAAGCTCTTTGATATTTGTAATCATTACCTCTGCAGTCCACAGTTGTGAAGGTACAGACATAGGACGCACATGCACTTACATACAATCAGAGAGATGGAGACATAGTAAGCAATCAGAGTCAAAACTTTCTGTTAAACTCCACACAGCTGGCCTTAAGCTCATTATGTTTGTTGCATGGAGGTGTTCATGCTGCGTTAGTTAATCAGGATTACTCAGCAGAGCAGCGTTTGGACATGGCTGTGTCTAATCCGCTGTGAAAGGCAATGTGTTGCTCATTTCTCGGTGGGTTGCACTGATTATGCAGTAGTGAGGTGGACATGCATGACGGGACTGTATCCTGTAAGTGCAAAGTTGTATAATAGTGCAACATATTAACTATGATAATTCCCTCACACGCGTTGTAAGTTGTTTTTTTTTTAAACAAAAGGTGATTTCGCCATTGGAAGCAAAAACTTTAGGGACAGCAGTAATCTGTATAGGCACATGTTGCATATGAAATGAGTTGGACAGAAAAGTCCATATTGATGGATTTCTACATGTGCATGCTGTTTCATTGGACCATGAGGGGATAAGTCGCCGGGGATTTCAAAGAATTACTTTTCAGTTTCCATAATTTTCTTTTGGAAGAGTCTGAAATTCTAATGATTTTAATCCTCAAACTCATTAAAACAGTTTGCACTGCAGCAGCTTAAGCTTTCAAGGAGCTTAACTTTACACAGCACACACACATATATAAATAGTATAATCTAAATCAGATTAAATTATATACACAAAAACATACACTTTTTAAATAGAACTTATGTTTTGAGTAGTTCTCCATCTAAACTATGAGTTCAGAGCTACCACTTTGCAAAATGTTTACAAACAAAGTACCGCCTACTTAGCAGCAGGACATTGTTAGTAAGTAGTGTATTGTAGTGAGGGAGCTTTCTTGTTGTTAGTAAATGATTTATTAAATGAAGAAGAAATTACTCATAAACGTATTCATTACTTAACTAACTTATTAATGTGTTTTTTGAACCTTTGAACTTTGAACTTGACCTCATTAAGGCAAAATTACTGTTTTTTTAACAACTGGAAGACATATTCCAAAAGAAGTCAGACCAAGCAAGAAACTCGCGATTGGAGGTAACTTTTACCTTACTATCAGTTGTATACATTTATCACAGGTCAGTTTATAGACAAACTTCTTTGCTCAACATATAATTGACGTAAAATAAAGCTGCATGATATTGGAAATAAACTGACGTTGCAATATTTTGGTTCTTTGTGGTATACATTGTGATATGGAGGACTTTCCACGAGGTAACTTGCTCTATTTGAAAGAATTAGTCAATTTAGAATGATGGAGGTGATTTTGTAGTGTGTAGAGTGAATATGATGAGACAACCAAGACAGGGCCTGGTTTATTTGATAAACTGATCAAGAATGATCAATTAATTTTCTCTGTACATGCAGCTCACAAGCAACAAACCCCCCTAAATCAGACTGGATTATGTATTATCAGACAGACTTCTCATGAAGATTAGTCGTGTAAAATGAGAACCAATGCAAGTTTTGCTTTTGTATCAAGCAGCAAAAGAGCAGTAGCATGACATGTTAGAAATAGTTTGCTTTTCTTAACAATATTGCACATATTTTTTACTTTTTGTTTTACTTCTGAAGAAAATGTTTTAGATAATCTGGCTGCTTATGATTTTTGTCGCATTGGATCTCATTAATTACAGACTACATTGTTTTCATTGCTAATAGAAACTGTAATAAACTCTTTTAAAGTGGAGTTATATTGTGCAGCTTCTTTGCAGACTTATTTCAACTCATTGTCACAATGTGTCCCTGTCCTCCTTCAGATTCTGGTCCATGTGGGCTTCCTGACAGAGGAGTCTGGAGATGTTTTCAGCCCCAAAGTGCTGAAGGGGGGTCCTCTGGGAGAGATGGTCCAGTGGGCTGACATCCTCACTGCCCTCCATGTTTTGGGACATAACCTCAAAATCTCCATGTCTGTAAAGGAGCTACAGGGGTAAGTTACTGTCTGCAAAAGCTACTGGAAACTGAATGAAATGTTTGAGAGACAAATAAAGGAATTCCGATTCGGATTCTGATTAGGATTTGAGCACTTGATGCATCTATTGACAATATTTCTCATCTATCAAATCAACACTCAGGTCATCATCTCCGTCAGTGAACTATCAATGTTCTTAGCTTGACTGTGAAAGCTGCAGATACCAGCTGTGTAAAGCAGGAGTGGTTAAACTGCTTAAGATCATGAGCTAGTGTTACAGCTGTAAACCAGAATGAACCTCTGTCTAAATTGGTATTAAAGCAAGCCAGTAGGTGATATTTCTCCAGGTGAGAGGCCACATTACATAGATATAGGGATCATCCAGACAAGAAAACATGTTTGCTTTGAAAGGTTATTGATCAGCAGGGTTGAGGTTATAAGTAAACAGTTTGATTACTTGAACCAGAGTCTGGTCCTTTTCAACATCTACAAATTGTATTTACTGTATAATTCACTTCCACAAATGTCATCTTGTCACAGCCATATTTAACATGTTTATTAGGGGGGATACAAAATGACCCCCGATGACAGCTGTGACAACAAACCGATTACCTTTTACAATCCTCCTGTTATGCTAGTGTTCTTTTGTACTCCCACAAATTGTATTCAAAATGTGGAAGACAGCATTATGCTCTAATCACACCCCATTCCCACTTAACCTGCAGATTAGGTACGAGGGCCCTAAGGTTCTGTTGATTTATTCGTTGCTGTATTGATCTCCTATCAGCGCACTTTACGGCTTCCTGTCAGTGTGACTGCATTGGTGTGTGTGTTTTTATCCCCTGCATCAGCACGCTTACATGTTTCTGCTGACGGATACAGCTGTACAGCCAACACACACACACACACACACACACACACACACACACACACACACACACACACACACAGGCACACACACGGTCACACACACACACACACACACACACACACACGCACTGAGCAT
>OMLP01008486.1:29103-51285 GCA_900302685.1 Spondyliosoma cantharus | reverse complement strand
AAGAATTCTAACAACTACAGAATTTGATTTTACTAAGCTTTTGTTCAAATGTTGACGATACAAAGGAAAATAAAGGAAAGGAAATAATGGACAGGAACATAAAGCAATTAAAGGAAAGGAAAGGAATCTAAAGTAATGAAAGAAACGAAACGAAACGAAACGAAAGAAAAGGAAAGTTAAGGAACATTAAGCAATGAAAAGAAAGGAAAGCAAAGGAAAGCAAAGGAAAGGAGAGGAACGAAATGAACATGAATATAAAGCAATTAAAAGAAAGGAAAGGAGAGAAAAAGAAAAGTAAAGGAATGAAAAGTACAGGAACATAAAGCAAGGAAAGGATATCAGTAGTATTGCACATCTCTCTAACACCCTGTTTGCAGCCAGATCAGGTTTTCAGCATGAGGGATTGGGCAGAGAATCATGAATCCGTGGATCATGCAGGCAGAACAATGGCTGGAAAGGTAGGGTGAACACAAACTGGACAATTTGGCCAAGGCAGTGGAAGTTGGCTGCCATATACTGTATTCTGCAAGACTAATGAGGTCAACGGGGAGTGGGTGGGCACGTGGGTGGAGATGGTTAGGTGATGGGAATAGCGGGGAAGAGCTTAGCGCAGGGCAGGAGGGAGCTACTGGATCTGAAACGACAGGGAGAGGTGTAATGTGATGGAGCAATCAGCGAGCAGCAGAGTGAATACTGGCAGCTGGATGAAGTTGTGTTCGTGATGTGCATTTCAGTTCAGTTTCCCGAGGAAAGAGACATTTGAATAACAGTGCTTTTACACAGTCATGACTAAAAATAATAAAGTACAGGCTCTGACATGTCCTCAGAGTCTCAGAGTAAAAAATCTCCCTCTGAAGGACGTTTGTGGTGACGCCAAATAAAAATAATCCATACTTCACCTCAAATGCATCAAACTAAAGAAACGAGGCTGTTTTGAAAATGTGAGGCGGAGAAAGTTCAGATATTTGTGTTCAGATGAAGTCGGAGAAAAACAAACGAGAAACGAAGCAACATGAGGAGTTTACGCGAGGACGGTTCAGGCGTTCAGGGCTGCTTTCTTGATGAATCTGGCAGGAGGTGACTGAAAGAGAATGAAAGCTGCTGCACCAAGATATCAGTGAGTGGAGTTTATACTGTCCAAAAATACTACGTTGTGTACGGCATAACTTGACAGTTGAATGCTTTTGGAGATCTTTATTGACGGATGACGTGACTCAGATGCAGTTTAAATCCCTGCAGGTATTCATCTGTTTGTTTTGTTGGTTTTCAGTCCGGCCCCATAGAGAGCGGCTTACAGGATTAAACCAGTTTGAGACACCTACCAGGGACATCTGGGTTTAGTTACACAGATGCTGCAAACCAATTTTAAAAATGTTTTTCAAATTCATCAATACATCCATGAGGTGCAGGGAATTGAACAGCGTGTAGTCAAAACCTGTCTGATGATGCTAAATAAATGTGTGCAGAGAGAGTAATCAGCAAGAAGCCTTCATATTTTGACAAAAAACATGTAATTTATTTTCCTTTTCAAACTATCCAGAAAGTGCAGGTGTGATCTTTCCTCTGAGCTTCGAGCTGAACGCTAACATTACCGTGCTAAAAGGCTCATAATGCCCACAATGATGCGGCCATACAGGTGTGATGATTCCCACGCTTACCATCTTAGTTTAATGTGTTGCATGCAGATGTACTTATTAAATACGTGCACGCTAATGAGCTCAGAAAGAAGCGTTATTATTGCTTTCTTGCCAAGAAACACCTCGCTCTGAATCTGATTTGCTTGCCTCGGCCATTTTTGTATGAAGAAAGCCTCAGTTGCTTCGTGAAAGTTTTTCAAAAAGCAGATTTTTCCTGGCAGTCCACTGGACGTCAAGAGTGAGGGAGACTGGTGGGACCTCAAGTGTCTGTTCTCGACTGTAAGGAGCCCAGAGACACTCTGGCAGCAAAGAGCTGCTCTTGAGGGTGAGTGACCCAGAGAAATGCAACAGTCGGCCTTGAAGGAGGTCAAAGAGGTTGGTGTGTTTACCGGGGAAACGAAGGTGAATAACCACCATATCAGAAAAGCAAGAACCAATCAAATGTGAACTTTGTGGGGATCACCAGAGTAAAGAAGTTACTGTGTGGGGCTCATAAATGTTTGATGCAATCAAGTCAATGTTGAGATACTTCTTTAAAAAAGTGACCTCATGGTTGCACAAGAGAAAAAGTCGGAGGATCACCAAAGTCTGTTGGGTTAATCCTCTGGAAAATAGAGATGGCAGACCAAAATGTCATAATGGTTCAATCTCATCAGTCTTTTTCTTCCTTAGTACATCCTGTCCTTGCTGACTTTTCATATCACTGTTCCTGATAGTGTTCAATAAATCCTACATGTCACGTCGAGAACATTGCCTTGACAAATTATTATAATTGGCTTGGTGATGAAATGCATCTCCAGCTCTCCGCAAACCCTCTCAGTTGATCAACAACATGCTTAGCTTGCTTACAAAATGTCTCCTGTCGTATTGATTAATAACTATCAAGCTGAAAGGCGTCCATCAAAAACAGCCCGCGACTCCGTTGCTGATGATGAATCAATATTATCACACGCTGGCACACAAGACGCCGTCTCGGGGGGGGAAGATTTCAGAATGGATGTCGGGGGAGGATGCAGATGGATAACCTGAAGTGAAAAGACGATGTCTCTCTCATGGGAATAATGCATTCAGGCTTTGATTCATTTGTGGGAGGCAGAGTAGCAGTCGGTGTCACAGTGCAGTAATTATCTTTTTATAAATAATTATAATCATAAAAGACAGCAGTTATTATTCGAAGTATACTCGTGGCAATTTTCAGCTCCCGATTTGACAATAATTGTTTCTAAGAGGTTATTTAATTACAGGACATAATATGGAGTTAAATGCAGGTATTATGAACCACTTTAGTGAGATCACAAGTCGAACACTCTCAGGGTGATAAAATCATAGAATGCAGTCCTTCTGGTCCAAGTGTGGGACCACTAGTTAGAATACTTCTTTTTGAATTTGTTTTAGATATAAAACTTTATCGTCAGTCCAAATGATGGTCAGTATCTTCCGATCTGGTGTTTTGCTTTATTGACAGCATGCTCTCGAGCTGGCTCACAAGTTTGTTATCCCAGCACGTTCGACCCAGATTCAGGTGCTTCTCGGCCAAAACGTGACCTTTTCCTAACCCTAGCCAAGTGTTTTTTTGTGCCTAAACCTAAGCAGATAATATTAAATGTAACCTAAAGAAACTTATAGTTGCAACACGAACAACGTTTTTATTGCTTCTTCTCTTTCCAATATGAAAATATAGATAAGGTGTAAAGTATCTAAATTTAAACCTAACATGCGACTAGTGGTACTGAGTCAAATAGAGAAATATTACCAATAAAATACCTTAAATATACATTTTAACATATTTGTTCGTCGCATCACTGCCTCATACTTGTGTGTATGTATGTACACGTATGCAGGGATTCTGTGTTGTTGTAAGTGTTTGGGTTCATGTTGAGAAAGGGGAATGAAAACATTTTGGAGAGAGCAACAAAAGAAAGAAATACGTCAATCACCTCCAGGCTTCATACAACGACTGCACTTTGCAACAAGAACGCGGGTACACAGATAAAACCATTTAAACTAGAGGCTATAATGGTGGAGAGGAATGTACAGAAAAGAGCCGACAGAACGACAGAACAAGGACGAGATGAATGGGTGATTTGAAGAAGGAATGACATTGTCAGACACAAATGTCACTTTGCGTTGTGATTTGACATTTGCTGACGTTTGGTTACACAAAGCTTTCAGTTTCACTGTGTTGACTTTTCTTTGAGAACAGCAGGCAAAGACATCTGTGCTGTCACTGAATGTGTAACACCGTATGCATATCTGATAACACAACTACTTCTTAACATCATCTATGTATGGCAGTGGTGTCGAGATATGCCTTTATAGTGATGAATGAATTAACAAAACACGTACTACATTCATTCAATGCACATTTTGCAATAGCCGCCTCTAAACTACAGAACACTTTCCACCTCCATCCAAACACTTGTAGGCTCAGCACATGTTTCAAGGTGAAGTCTGACAAGTAACTCTTGTTTGCCTCCCACACGGCCTCAAAGTGTGAATCATCTTTTGCAACAAGAGAAAAAAAACAAATGCGTCTGCTTCGTGCTCGTCTTGATTTGATTTCTTTTATTTAGCGCTGCGCTGAGCTTGGTGTAAGGTTGTACATAGTGATGAGTGGAGAAATATATGTTGTGACGAGGTTGGAGCTGTAAAGAAAGTCGTAAAACATTCTTCATCACCCCGTAACACACTTTTAAAAGTACAAGCCGAGAGTAACAACGCACGACTTTGTATTCGGTCCATTTAAATCTGATTTAACACACTAGAACCAAAGAAGTAAACAGCCATTAGTCATTAATACAACTGTTGTGAAGCAGTGCTGGAGGTGCCAATCATTTATGCTACGAGTGCTGTTGAGTGGGAGCTCTGGCCAAGACTGAATATTGTTAAATTAAAATATAGAAAAACTCCATTACAACCCTTTTTGTGAAGAAGGAACCCTCAAGTTGCTCCTCCTTGTTCCAGCCGGAGAATATAATCAGCATGATGCATTAGAGAAAGATTTTGTAATTAGAAAAACACTAAAGGAAACCACAGTCAAGGTTTTCACCTCCTTATGAAATGCCTTTTAAAAGATGTTGCCATGGTGAAGGTGTAGAGCAAGTGAGGGGACAGAAAAACAAACCCGAACTTTGTATCTGATGTGGAGATGTTGCCCAAAATCTACCTTTACTGCACTTTTAGACAGCGTTTACTTGTGATACACAAGAAGATACATCTTAATGAACTCTCGCTGTTCATTCATAGGGAACCTTGATGAGAAATGGGCTGCGATAAACACCAGACAGAGAGGACGGAGACAACGACGACTTCTCAGAAAGCACAACATTACATGAAACACTGCATTTCACTTCGCAAAACACAAACGCATTTCCTTTCAGAACACAAACCTTTCAGAAGACACAACATTATCTAATATCACAAAACACAACAACTCAAAAAGCAGAAAACACATTTTTAGAAAGCCAAGAATAACATACAGCAGCACTCCAGAAGAATCTCTTTTAAAACGATCTGGAACCGGAGGAGCACTCTTGTATATTTGTTGTGTTTTTACTCTGAGGGCGATCGTATCCAATAATGTTTGACATTTGCAGGTATGTCCAAGCAAGTGTATTGTTCTGTCTTTATCTCTTCCGGCGATGCTTTTGTTTCATGAAGCCGAAGCAGCCCACCTTTTGTGATCACAGTTGTGCTTGTACATTAAGCACCTATGGCACGCAGCCGCAGCGAAGGCTCGCAGAGAGCCTGAGGAAAATCAAAGTGACACAATTACATCGCTCTGTTGTTGCATGCTGGAACAATCGATGGGGTGATGGAAATATAGGCTGACAGGCACCGCAGTGTCTTTTGTTGCAATAAAAAGACGCCGAACACGAGGAATGTATGCATTTTCTTTTCCAATTAAAAGACACAATGAAAGGCCAGGAGTGCAAGGACTGACTGCAAGAGAAAATCGTAGCGCTCACATAAGATAAATACTTTATTACTGGGAGCTTAATGCAACTCAGAGGCCTTTGTCTTTGTGTGAGCACAGACTCTTAGAAAAGACCCTTAAAGTTCCCAGAAAGTAGGAGAGCTTACGTTTTTTTGTAAAGAAAAAGAGAAATTGAAACTTTGAATCAGACAAAAACAGAAAAGACAGACAGTAGGTACCCTTCCACTCACTTCTTCAATCCCACTGCAGCAATGTAAAGAACAAGAAAAGCCTGAGTCGGCTGGGCTGGCTGGCCGGTAAGTAAGTAAGTCATTTTGAGCCTAAACCTAACCAAGTAGATTTGAGCCTAAACCTAACCTAACCTTAAGCCATAATATGTTATATACATGAAGAGTTTGTCTGCAAGTTTTATTGTGAAAGGCTGACCAGATGTTGCATATTACTTATCATTGCTAAATTGATAGCAGAGCCCTCAACGTGCAAAAAATAGCGTCACGATGAGACAATATAGTCACGAGTAAAATACATACGGACGTCTTAAAGCAAGACAATCCAACAATACTGATTCAGAAAGATTTCAGTCACTAGAATATGCGTGGTGAGTGAGGAGCAGTCAAAAGATCCCTGCACAGAGATTTAAGTTTGTTTTTCAGTTCAGATGGAACTGCATAATGATGTCGGACAAAACTCCAATGTGAAATGTGAAAATCAGTAATTGGTAATTACTGCGAGGGTGTCATAATAGTCGGAAACATGAAAGTGACCTCTCTCTGGTGGAGAAACAGTGTTCAGTACAAAACAAAGAAAGAAAAAAACATAATAATAGCATGGCTGACCTTTGAGTTGAGTTTGCGGAGAGCAGAAAAGGCATTTCTTGATGAAAGGAAGAGAAACTGCATTACTTTTTTCAACGGCTTCTTTAAAGGTCAAATCAAAAAACTTTCCAGCCATGGGTCAATAGTTTGAGACAAACGAGCACAGCAGATCTCTGGACCGAGCAATACAACACTGCTGTGGGGCTGGTGTCATAGAATTAAGACAGATCTAAGATGTACAATCTGAGTCCAGAGATTGGACTGCAGTGAGTTTAAAGGGATTTGTGATTCGTGTCTTGTTGAATCAGCACAATCGAGGACATGTTGCTGCAGAGTCCTGCAGAGTTCTTCTGCTCGAGGTTGTTTATCGTCTACTTGCACCAAACATTTTTCAATTTTTTTCTCTGTAACCTTGTTGCAATGACGCACAGCTGTCTGTCATTACAGAGGTACAGTAGTAGTAGGCTTTAAATAGTAAAAGTGACATTGCATAAGTTGTGACACATTTACTAGTTACATTTCAGATTAAAAATGTTTTAATACCTTTCTTTCCAGTAAAATCCATGAATCTCCACATGTGTTTATTGTGTAAGCCAGTGACCACAGTTCAAGCCTGTGTATCAACATTTGAAAGCGTGAAAATACTTGATATTCTTCAGGACATCTCGGGACAATTTCCAGCCGTGTTTGTGGTGACAAAGCTAGGTATTAAAAGCCAAAACAGTTTCAACATATCTTTTTATTTGATTACTTATTCCACCACTGTTCAGTTTAGAAACAGAGACTGAATTTGACTGTTTAAGCACCATGGAGAGAGACACAAGGCCTTTAATAATGCCGAGCAGGTCAAGTTCAGATTCGAGAGTTTAAACTCGGGTCGTTCAGCTCAGCAGCCCAAAGAAGACTCGGAGCCGACGATTTGAAATTGTGACAGCAGTGTTCTTGGTAATCCGCTCTGCTGACACCTGTTATCCCGTCTGTTTATGGATATCAGAACCAAAAAAAAAAACAAAGGAGGTGTTGAAACTTTAGATGATTCTTTTGGTTCAATTATAAATTGTATGTGACAACACTGTGCTTCTGGTTTGGTTTAGGCACACATACCACTCGGTTAGGGTTAGGAAAAAATCGTGTTTTGGCTCAAAATGCTCGCTTTGGTCGTCACAAAAGCAAATGGAGATGCCTCACCTTAAAACAACCATATTGGCTGACTGTGAAAAGAGCTTTGTATGACCCTTATTTACATTTGTGAGCTTTTGCAGCTCTAAAGAAGGAAGGAGCAGTAGAATAAAGAGCGAAAACACGGTATGAGAAGGAGATTTGAGATGGATGCTGTAATTCAGGAGAACACCTGTTGCTGGTGATGTCGTTTTGTGGGCGGTCATATATTTTGCTGACAATCGACCTATTCAGTCGTTGTTATATGACGATGTGTCGTCTTAAAAACATCCAGTTTGTTGCTCTAAACACGGCTGAAGATTGTCCTAAAAATACGTCCAATGGAACACCTGCAATTGTTGAAACGCAGTCTCGACCGGCTGTCATTGGCTCGGCACCCGTCTTCTTTAAACCCACCACCATCCCCTCCAAGTCAGCTCATAAACACGAGACGTACCGTTGAAATGCCACGTACAAATGTGAATGCATGCGTGGTGTATTTAATTGAAACAGCAAAGATTTCATCCCAAAGTCTAACATCACTCCAAGGGAATTATTAATCAAAACGTTAGAGACATCAGAGTCAGCAGTAAATTACCAACAGGCCTGCAGAGATAAGACTGTTTTCTCCCGAAGATGATAACAGACACTGGCTGGCAAGTCATCTCAAGAGCTGCCAAGACGACCAGCTGGAGTCCTCCCTGCAGCTGTAGAGGGCACAGCGCATGGGACAATGATGAGATGAGTCTTGAGGCACCTTGCCACTCTCCATTTTGCGCAGGGAGCTACTGATAGATACCTTGCTCATTCGGCTGTGTGGGTTTAAAGATTCGCAGGCGGTCAGCAAATGGAACAAGCTCTTCAATTATTCTCTGTGAGGACATTGTGCTTGAAATATACCGATTTTGTGATATCGGTGCCAAAACTTGTGGAAGGATTGGATGGAAGAGCAGTGGGGAATGTTTAATGGGCAAGTTTCAAGCAGAGAGACGAGATCACGGCGAGTTCACTGCTGCTGATGAGATGCCGACCCTGTGCTCTGTTAAAATAACATGTTCTACTGGTGTATTATCGTGGCCGTTTTCCTCAGTTCTGCAGGTCAATTGGAGTTCCTTTAAAAAGTTTTTGCATATTGAGAAGCAAAAGCAATCCTGAAACTTCTCAGGTGAGGCTTCAAAGCTGCAGGCTGCCCGGAGAGATAATAGCACAGACTATTACTTTGAACAGCACCCAGGAGTCTTTACCAAGAAGCTAAGAGTAGCTAAGAGTATCAATTTAGTGCTTTTCAGATAACTAATTTACTTTCCATTCGGGCCGGGGCTCTCTCGCAGATAGGCTTTACCTCGCCGTGGAGAAGCTTCTAGTTTCGGACGGTATCTATGGTGTCTTTGACACCTTATAGAAGAGAGTTGGGTCCAGGAACAGTTTGTCCAAATATGTGGACAGTTCACATCAAAGCAATACGAATATTAAATCAAATGTTGTGCCACAACAGGCAACCGCAGACTTTCATCTGAAATAATCATTTGTAAATGTAAACCATGACGTAGCTTGTGGTCTGTGTAGAAAAAAGTTTGAATAACCCACTGTACCGTGATCACCTTTATAGCGTAAATAGCAATAGCAGAAAAATAGTTCTTCGCATTGACATATTTACTTTCCAACAGAAGGTCACGTCTGAGCACTGTGTTGTTTCTTTTCTCTCTATAGTTTCTGGCTCTGCTGGAGTGTACCAGCCCTGTATTTCTCTTCATACAGCTTTGACTCATCAGCAGGAAGTCAAGCTTCATTAGGGAGAAAACACGGTGGAAAAATAAAACCACCAAAGAGCAACTCAACCTCTCAAGCACATTGACATACTTGCATACGCACTTTAATGTTTATGTGGAGCAATGGGTCACATTGACCTCAAATTTATTGTCATATGAGATCATGTTGTGGCATCGGGACACAGAGCTGCTCTGCAAACACAATCACTTACATTATATAAGTGTAATTTATGGCCCTGTCATCACTCACCTTCATATACCACTTAGACAAATTGAATTTATTGTCATACTGCCCCCGAGTCCTTATTAGGGCCCGAACACCAAACGGTCCTTCTGAAAGTCAAGGAATTATTATTATGTTGTTCTCCAAATCTGCCTCAAACGTGGTGAGAGAACACTTAAGACCTTGTTGATGCTGTATCGAGAACATTATCGGTTTTTGGCCAAGTTCAAAGTCACGCCATGAAACAGGAAACTACTATAGCACCGCTGTTCATGGTCGTATCTGCCCCAAACTTCTCTAACGTCTCCCGATAGAAGGTTGAACAAATCCACCTCTAGTTTGATCAGAAAATCCGTAATGCCTTGATTATGGTATGTGGTCAAGATTCTGAGTTCTCATTGGACGCGGATGCAATGGGCCAATCTTTCTTTCCGGTTGATCTTGATCAGAGTCCTGCCGAAACACTTCAACATGCCAGTTTGGAGGCAACAGGAAGTCTTTTGTGACACTCATTCTTTGATTTGCAGGACGTTTTTATGGTGCGTTCTAGTCTTGATATACTTCACCCTAATGTGCTATTAGTAAGCGTTCTCTGGTCACAGGGAGTCACATTAATCACTCATGTTGGAGGCGTGTTGAAGTCTCGCCAACAGGCTGCAACTGGCAAATCCTGACGGCGTGGCGTGACGGCCCGATGTCACCTCTTGCAGCTTTAATCTAGCTTGTAGTATATGAAATATGGGATATCCCCTCATTACAATATGAAAATGGTGCATTTTCCAATCCTATTTAAAGTCTCGTATTACTCAATGGGACCTATGACAGCGAAAATATTCATAATCTAATATGAAAGTGATTAATTAAGACTCATTATCAGGTTAATTCCTGCTAACAGACAGTGCTACTTCATTGAGAAGGGGGAGAACCCATTACTGTGAACAAATGGCTGACTGACTCCGCCAGACTCCGCAGCAGAATTACTTAGCCAGTTATCTCATTTTGCACCATGAGTTCAGATGAGGGAGCTGTCAGAACGCGAGCCGAAATTCAGAGGAAAAATGAGGCTTTGGGATTTTATCTCGACCACCGTGTGCCGCGGCGAGGAGTTAATCCATTATGTATTCCAGAGGTTTTGTTCTTCGTTCGTAACTGAAGGCATCCGTCTCCTCGTGGCTGTGGATTCTTTTCAACACGTACGAGCACAAATATGTTTGACTTCTGTTGGTAATGATTTCTTTCATAATACACGGTGCGGAATTGTAGAACTTCTGTGTGTTTCACAGAAATGTTTATTAAGTTGATTAAGTTCTGTAGCAATAGAAGCCGTCAGAAATCCTCTTCTTCTCTTGTTGGTTTAGAGCTTTAATCTCCTACCACACGTTTGTTGTCCCGATGAAATGGAGTCAGTAAAAGCACCAGAAAGAAAAGTTGAATCAAAAGAAAAGTAAAGAATATTGTTGAAAGCAACAATATGGGCAGAATTTTAGTTAAAAACATTAACAAGAGTGTGAATAAACAACAGTGTCGACGTTTTGTCAAAGACATCTAAGTACTGTGTTGCAGAGATGTCTACTGAAGTTAGCATGCTAATTAGCTAGCCTCCGGTCAGCTAACCCTGTCTCCTTATTCCACTTTGTACCACAAGTAGAGATGGTCCAATTTTCCCTGTACTTGCTGCTTTATACCTCTCCTGTCTCTGCATGTAGTGTCTTCTTGTCCCTGGAGTCATGGTTCTGGTCAGAACCGCTGTAAATCGCCTCCATACCTGTTGTCTTTAAACTGACGTCGTTTGGTCTTGGAGGCTTTTTTTATTCCCAGTTTGTTGTCCAGTCAACCCCCTATGATCTGAGCTCCCAGTTCAGGAAAAAACTGTAGGACCACTGGCTTCACATATAACTGAGGCATGAGCTAATTAGCTAACAGTAGCTAGCTACAGCCACAGGTAGCTAGGAACGAGCGGCAGCTGTTGGTTACTCTGTTGATATTCTGCTCTTCATGTTTTTGGAGCTACTTTTAAATTCTGGGCATGTTTTTACAAATCACACCTTTATATCTTGCTCCAGTTAAACAAGCATGTTTTGAAATCTGCTTTTAAGTCTTTCACAAAGACAAAGTTTGAAGACCACGTCCAGCATCTAAATGTGAAAAATAAATAATGCATCGCCAACAAAAACATATCACTACCAAGTCTTTTAAAAATGGGAGTAATTTCAGGGAGAAAAATATGTGTTGACAACATTTGCAGACAGAGGCGGACCTGCAGTGTTTTTCTCTCCATGACCCACTCTGAGATGTACCTTGCAAGACTGTACATGTTGTTTATCTCTGCTGTACTGTTGTCAACAATCTCTTGCAAAAGATTATTCAGTATTTTGTGTAATTTTAAAAACTGCTCAATAGAACTAGTGTTATATGGCTTGAGTTAGTGCAGCGTGTCTTACACTGAGTGGTGTAAAAATGATGATTAAACTATGAAGATGTTGCTCGGATCCTGTTTCTCTTCCTTTCAATGCTGTTGAAAAAGGTTTGTATAAATCAGGGAACTCAGATACCAGGTATTTCAGTATTATTCAGTATTATTTCCCTCTCGGTAGTTTCTGTTGTTGCCATGGTCGCACAGCAAGCCCAGGTGACAGGCCGAAACTGCAGCATTCGCCAACTCCTGCGCATTTACAGAGCAGAACAACCATCTGGAGTCAAGTTTGTGAACATGAACTCCTGGTAATGTCCGATTTTCATTATTTTTTGGGTCTCTACACATGCAAAAAATTCTCTCACGTTTCATAGTCAAATATGATTATGTAAAAATCTAATTTAAAGTGCAGAAGATAATAAAGAAGAGTTAAAGGTTTTCTTTAATGCTTTAGCTTTCCCCCCTTCCCTCCAGTGCTTTATTTCTTGTGCATGTAAAATATCTTGAAAGTTAAAAACTTCACCGACAGAAGCACCTCTCTCCCACAGAAAGCACTGCTCCTTAAACGCCTCGTCAGTAGCCCCGCCTCTAATTCCGTGACTCTGTGACATCACACTACATCACCATGTCACACGTTTGCCATAATTTATGCCTCGTGGCTAGTTTGGCAGGTAAGAATTGATTTAGCGCGGCTGCCCTGTTGTTGTAAGCCGCGCTGGCTCAGGCGTGTGAGGGTTGACCAATCAGAGGAGGTTATCAGGGGGGTCTTAAAGAGACAGTGCTGTAGCATTGTAAACCTGATCTATATTAACCCAAAAATAATCTCCTTTAAATGCATTAAAACTCTCTTTTGGTGTCTTCTTTGCAGTCATAACTACATATCTTCCTCTCAAATATCATTACATTTTCCTTTTAACTCCTTCCTTTAATGCTACTTTTATAAGCTTTCTCATTTGCTTTCTATTTGATTGTTTCATTCAGTCGAATTACTATAAATATTTGTTACAAACTAATGTGGCTACAACCGAATTTAACTGTGCAGTCCCGTGTTGCGTAACAACAAAAAAGATGATCCTTCAACCTTGAAATGACAAAAACACAAAGCTCACAGTAGTGCGTTCATTTTGGATCCAATTATTATTAGAATATTTGTCTTCAGGGTTTTTAAGAAGCCAAGAACAACAAGTATTCTTTAGCGTTCATGGGGTACATGTGACAGTAAAACCAAACATGACAGTGATTAACGTTACATTAAAACATCTACAAAACTTATATTAAACTGCCAAAACCACCACAAATCAGCTGAGTAACATAACAGTATCGACAGGAAACAAATGCACCAAAGATTACAACACACACAGCTTAATTTAAACTCCTTATTTGTTAGAAAATGTTATTTTCAACATCTTCAAACCCTTGTCAAACACTAACACTTTGAGATTGTAGGACGAGTCGGCCGCCATCCCAAAGCATCCCTTGTTGACAAGAAATGAGACTCAAAAATCAGCTTTTCTTACAACTAGGACCTTTAAAAGCAAACAATAAAATCGCGCAGCAGCGTTTTTCCACATAGTTTACCCTCGGCAATGCAAAAAACGGCACTGTTACAGGCGAACAGGAGGAGCTACGGGAACCCTGCAGGTTGCAAAGGAAGCCTTAATATGAAAATAACTAATAATTAATTGAGATATCATTCACAAATACTCCACTGAATAATGAACTGGATTTGGATTAGACAAGCACATACGGCCAAAGTCTCAGCACATGTTGGATTGAACAGTTAGTAATTTTTTTGTATAGCTCCCAGGAAGAGTGGGTGTTCCCAAGGAAACTCTAATAAATAAAATAAACAATCAGACATGAGGGCAAAGTGCTGCTCGGCTCACATTCCTCCCGAGTTGTGCTTCAGTCTCAGGGGCAGTTTTGATTTTAACTCCTCATGATTATTCGCTAAACTGTGTCTGGTTAAGCCCTTGTTGCTCTCAGCAGAGGCAATCAGTGATTTTCACTTGTACAACCTGTTTTCCTCCCACTCAGAACTGAACATTCAAGCCTCCGCTCCCCTGCTGCACAGCCTCCCCCTGCCCGACTTCCTGCACCTGGGTCCAGTACCGTTCATTAATCAGTGTGTGATGTACATGTACAAAATATAAATAAACCTGCAAAATGTCCAACCGCGTGATAAGGCATGTTGGGCATTTCAAGTTTTCTACAATCACAGAAATTGGCTAAATTATTGAAGCCATCACACTTCAGCACACAGCGGTAAGAGCGAGGCGCTGCAACGGGGGAAAATGGCCCAAATGGAAGCGTGACATGTGCTGACTGAACCTTGCTGCACATAATTACTGGAGGCTTTCTCTTGGAATTGATCCCTGCAGTGAGGACTAATTCGCTGAATTTTCAGGCCAAATGACGCAGCCACCTTTCAGCTGAGTTCAAGTCCCAAAGACAACTGTGAAGTTTCTACCTACCTCTCTCAAATCACTAAATATATTTATCCATCAAGAGTGTTTGGGAGTTTTGTTGTGAAGCTATCAGCTGGAGAGATGTTTGCCTTTCCCCAGAAATAAAATGGAATTGGATGGAACTCGGCTGGTGTGGCTCAATAAAAAACAAAATGTAATGTCAACAGCAGCGAAGGCACTCAAGATAATCGACAGGAACACCGTGACGTCACCGATGGGTTTCTGAAGAGCCAGAATGAAGCTCAGGCTGGATGGTCCCGGATAATCAGAGGTGGGCAGAGAGGTGGAGCTGAAGCAAGTCGAGTTGGTGAGCTAACAAGTTCAGGTTTATTCATGAAAGTTTGATCGCAGGTTTACCTCTGACCGAAGTCAGCACTCACCAGAGAGTCCTGAACTGTCTGTCATCCTGCAGTATCTTTTCTTTTCCCATCATATCCTCTCTGTTAGTTCATGAACGTGAGTACATTCCCCTCCATCCAACAGTTAGATGAGAGATACAATACATTACAGTGGACTTTTTTCGTGGCTGCAGACAAGTTGAGAAGCGAGAGTGAAAATAAATCCACCTTCAGAAACAAACTGTGTGCCTTCTTGACTCCGGCTGTTAATTCCTCCAGGAGCTCACGTTACGTTTTTATCTAGGAATCATGTATTTATTCAAGTTACTCGAGGGAGTTTTTCACCCAAAACATCCAGAATGCTTTACTTTAATTAAGCCTCAAATCACTGCAGGCACCAGAAGGTGTGTGTCCGTGTTCTGGTTCAGGTTCGTCTCTCCAAACTCACCAAAGAGTCCTGATATTTCTTTTATCCTCCGGGTCTTTTTTCGCTTTCCAATATCTTTTCTGTGGACTAAAGAATTACAGTAGAGAGTGAGGATAGATCCACTTTTAATCCCAAAAGTTTTAGAAAACAAACTTGTGGACTCCGGGTGTTTATTCCTCTGGGTTGTTTACACCCACAGCTGTTTCCTCCAGAGCTCGCCGGCTTCAGCAGCTGTCTCCCGGATAACTCCTTATAGATAGCATCTGTCCCTCCCCTCCAGTCTGTTTGTCCAATTATCTGCACACAGAGATACATTATAGTCCAATATTTGCATGAACAATTCTGCTAAAAGTACCAAGATTGGCGTCTTCTTAACCCCTGTATCATCGTCACGAACGGACAACTTAAGTATGAAGACCGAAACTATTTGGGACATTTTAAAACAGGCTGTCGTTGGGATCGACTCGCTTTTGGCGAGTGGCCATTGGAGGAACTGCAGTTTTTGGTACTTCCATGTTGGCTTCAATTTCCAAAACGACGCAGTAATCACGAACATCGAACATCTTCCTACGGCCGAGAGGCTTGGGGACAATACAGGATGTTAACAGCTGTAAATTTAGCTCGCTAGTTAGCTTAGTTAGTTAGCCTCTTATATAGTTCCTAAATGAAACTGCTCAGAACAAGGTCAGTGGACTATCTTGAGCAACTGGGTAATTTTTTCGCCATCTAGTTTCATTATACTCAAGAGAAGACGGACATCTTTACGGTTATTATCTCCAAAACTCTGCAACTCGTACCAAAGCGAAACAGTGCTACAGCTAAGAGGAGGGATACGGTCTCCTGATTCTGGGTCGAACTGTCACTTTAAGAGTTGGAGGAATTGTTGCATTCGACAAAAACAGGTTCATTGGATGTTGACACATTCAGAGATTAAGGGACATTTCCTGCAATCAGAACAAAATCAAAAACCGGTATTACAGTTCACGTCTCCAAAAAAAACAAACTGATGACCCGGGAGCCAAAAAAATTAGCAAAAAGGTCTGTTTGTCAGATTACAGCTGCGGCGTGTTCGGCTTCAGTTTTATATTGTTTGTGCATACACGTCAGTTCCAGAGCACATTTCCTGCTTATATCAGTCACAGAAAAAGTTAATGGCGTCTGAAAAGGCTGTTTGATAAAAGCAGCAAATGGCACAGACGGTCCACCGCTGCTGCAGCTCTATAATCAGGCTTGATTGAGGCCCCACACTCTCTCTGAACTCTTTCATTTTCGCAGGGGTTACTCTGTACAATCATTCCCTCACTGCCCCCATCAACCGCTAAAACTATCTGCGGAAAGAAATCACATAAATCACCGACTGAGCCTGCAAAACAACAACTTATGTATCTCAGCAGGTGTTAATGTGACTCAAGTACCGCTGGCAGTTTTTAATTTTGCTTTCCAGCACCCTTCAGGAGTGTTTAATGCAGCAATATGTCCAGCGTGCTCTGCTTTTGCCTTATTTGCACTTACCAGCTAATATCCATTAGCCTTACGGGACAATTTCACCTCAGTGTCTGGCTTTTTTTTTTTACGCCTTCGCCTCTTTTCAACATGCTCGATCAACACCCACACACACACACACACACACATAGGAACACAGACAAACTGTAGAACCTCTAAAAGCAAAACACCCATGTTTTTCACCAGACGGATCATTAAATGCACAGCCTGACTCTTATCTGCTTAATTAAAGCGACAAATCCTCGTCCTTAGTTACACAATAGCTCATGTAAGCTGTAGTCTCAAGTGTGAAAGTTACATTTTGCATGAAAAAACACCCATAAGAAGCTGATCTGTGTCCAGATGACACTCTCAAAATCAATAATGGTCTGCTAACAGAGAGCAACAGCGGCTAACGTTAGCGGTTAGTTGTTATTTATGAGTGTTTCCTAACTACGTTAATGATAAATTGTAATCTAGGTGAAATCTTGCTGCCAAATGAGTTGTTATAGTCGTTTTATTTTCATTTTTAATAAGATATATAAGGCCTTTGGTTACACAGGCGATACTTATCAGAGGGATAAATTAATAGCCTTTGTCTTTTGTCGACACCAAGAAAAATCGAGATCATTAGCAGCCTTTATCCTTTAGGTCCAGGCAGTCAGAAGTAGCTTCAGCTTAGAGAAAGTTCAGCCTCATGGTTTAAAGAAACACCATCATATGAAGAAGCTCAATAATTCGTATGTAATGTAGTGAGCGATATGTTGCCTGAGGACACAAAATGAAATATATTTCTTCACAGTTCCTTCTGCGTGCTGCTTAGAGATTAATTGGAGAGTCATTCAAGAACAACAAGACAAAAAAGTCACTAATATAAGAAATTTCGAGGTGAGGACGGACTTAATCAGGGTTGTTTCCTTTTTGAGGCTGCAAATTGGGAATCATTCTTTCAAATGCACGCTTTCATAACACCACTCCGAGGACGAAATTTGTTCGTTGAATCCTTTCGTGATCAATCTTCAACTTACAGCAAAAGAGGAAGTGAACGCAGTGACAGCTGGACAGATGAGTAATAAGGTGGCAGGGGGGTCCACCTTGTGTTAATGAAATAATGAGATGTGACAGAGGCTCGCCGAATATTGTCCACTAAGTGGCATTTAAAAACTTGCCTGCCAAATGAGATTGTGTGAGTAAGAATTAAACACGGGGGGGAAAATGGCTGATTCACCCGATGTCCTCAGTTAATCTCATTTTTTTGGAGCGTCGGCTCTGTGTGTTTGCTAAACGAGGTCGGGTGTAATTCAGTAATATTTGGTAATAACTCCCAACCGCAGTGGTCAGTATGGGAATATTACCATGGAGGGCACGCCTCGCTCATCCAACAAATTACGGTGATGCATACAAGAGTCGGTGCTAACGAGAGGGCAGTATGGGCGCTAAAGACACATCCAGCTCACAGCTGCCATATTCACATTTTAATTGTCCATCAGATGATAATGCTCGTCCAACTCCCCTGCGATTCCTTTTTATTATCTCACATCTTACTTCAAAATGAAATGTTGGCTTTGAAAAACAGCAGATAATCTACCTGTTATGCAAGAGCACTTACCAGCTCGATATGCAAATGTACACCTGTAGTGTTTTTTTACTCAGAGACAGAAATACTTTCACGTATAAACTTTGCCGAATCAACAAGAAGGCCTGAATAGTTAAGGATGTGTTGTAGAGAGAAATTCACAAAGTTTATAAAAGGTCTCTTTGTGCAACAACTCTCAAAATGTAGCGTTTTTTAAAGGGAGTCTGGGGACTTTCTCCACGGACGACAAAGAAGTAGCCTAAATTGATTACTGTTTACTGTATCTGTAAAATGCAATGTTCAACATCAATAAAAATGTGTGTAATGTGAGTGTAAATGGTGAAATCAGTGTAAACAGTGTGTTCAAACAGCTGCTAAGTCAGACTTTAGCACTTTAGACACAGAAGCAGAAGCAGACTGGCTGGTTACAAACTGACACTTTTTACAAGGAAACAAACAACTTCATGTTTTGCATTTAATGCCGAATTAAAAAGGAAGATTTGAATGACTAGGAATTCATTGTAACTGAGTTTTGTAACTTCTTTTTAAGCATCTTCTCACTCAGAACTCTTTTAATCAGACGATTTGTTAAGGGAGTCTGGTGATATTGTGGCTACGAGTGTGTTCACAAACAAACGTCTGCTGCCCTACATGTACATTACAGGGTTACATGGAAATCCGACATTGTTATTATTGTTGTGGCTTCCGCATTTGATGACCTGAGACCCAGTAAATGTTTTCCCATTTCCCCAGAACTTTAATGGCCAGGCAGAGCCACATTAACCCTGTGCACAACACAGACCGTCTTAAGCTATTTTGGTATGCTAAATATAAACCAGAACACAGTACAAAACAGGTTTGCTGCTGCATAAGGGTTTTGTTTTGTATTTTTTTCCCGCTAGAACATGCCACTAGAAATACATTGTGCCTGATGAGTTGGAACATTGTGCACAGTGTCCGCAGCAGGGAAAAACACCCAGAGGTTCATTAGAAAGAAAGGAAGACAGTGTTAGCCGGTGTTCGTGTCAGAATGAACCGGTCTACTACTCTCTTTACTTACAGGGGTGTAGAGACTTCTGATAGGCAGAGGAGATATATGCTAGTGCCACCATCAGTTCAAAAATATGACAAGAAATCTAAGTTATACCACCATTAATTACCACTTGGCTGCCTGAGTGCTGCTGCCTGATAATAAAACTGTCAATTTCTGACTTGTAGGAGTTAGGGTTAGGGAAAGTGCTGAATTCTTTATAACTTTAACCAAAAAAAACAGAGTAAAAGTAGCTTAAAAGCTTGAACCCACTGAGAGCACTGCAATGGTAATTTTCATCTTGATAAGATTTGATATTTATTCACATTTAACGTTAATGTCAGATGCTCCAGCTTGGAGTTAAGTCATCCTTCTAGATAGAATAAGCAAGGCTTTCTTTTATTTACAACAAAGTGTTAGAGATAATTTAATTTCTTGAAAGGTAAGTGCTTAGCAGTCAGAATATCCTTGAATGGCATCTGAATGAACGCAATATCAGTAAAAAGGGCTTTTTTATTCACTTGGCATTGAGATTGTGATTGAGTGTAACAATATTGGAGGGGAGCTTTTATTCAGAGCACTGTAAGTATCATCAAAGTGTAAATCTTAAGACTTGTTCTATTCAAATAAACCATCTGGCTTTTGTTCAGATAATGTGGTGTCACAATTCATCAAGAAAAGCAGCTTGACGCAGACTCAGAGGCATGTTGAACAACAAATGGTGAGCTTTAATGAGCTGATAGTCCAAAAATGCAAAGAACAAAAAGCAAAAACTGAAGAGAAATATGAAACTGAAGACAAACAGAAGCCACAGAGAACAAAGTGGGAACTCAAGAGACACAGGGGATGAAAAGAAGAGTAAAGGAAATTAATACAAGGACAAATGGACAAATAACACACAGATGTAGACAGTAAAGAAGAGGGAAAGCCAACAAAGACAGGGAGTGAAACCCGAGATGAAAAACACACAGGACCACAAGAACACAAGAGACACAGGATGAAAAACAGATAAACCAAAGAAGAGTAAGGGATAAAACACACACTTAAATACACAAGGGTGAATGGGACAATGGACAAATGAAACACAGGTGTACACAGACAAAGGGTTGGAAAACAGACAAAGGCAGGAAGTGAACACACAAAAGAAAACAAGATAAGCAAACAAACACAAGAAACTCGAGAGACAGAGGATGAAAAACAGACAAACCAACAAAGAGTAACTACACTAGGGCGAATTAACAAATTAAACATGGGTGTATGTTCACAAAAACAAGGGTTTTAAAACAGACAAAGACAGGAAATGGAACGTAAAACTCGACCTGTGGATAAACTTTCAACATAAAACAGGAAATCTAATTTGAACTAAAGCCAAAGACAAGTGGTCTAAATTTATAAAACAGACCTTGAACCAAGACCTCCACATAAACCTTGTGCCTGATCAGACCAGAAATTAGAAATAACATAATTTGCGCCTCCTCATGAAATTCACTGATTTGTGGACATGCAGATAATTTAAAAAACAAAACTTCATGAAAACTGAATAAAATCTGGTCGGTTGGACTCCGACCCACGATGCATCTCTTCAACAGACCAGTTTCTACCCGCACAGAGCAGCTCTGATGTAAAACTGGATGGTACTCCAGCTCGCTGTTCCAACGAAGGTCAGCAGTGTCAAGATGTTTTACAATCGGCTAATGGCACAAATTTGCATAAAAAAGTTTAACTTCCAAAAGGTCTAAAAATTATTGATTTTGGGGGATTTATTAATGCTGGTGTGACCTGGAAAATACACTCTTGAGATCAATTCTTCCTGTTAATATATGCACAATTCGGCCTTGTACAGGTCCCAGTAGACTAGTTTAAATTAGGTGCACCAGGAGGTTCTGAGTGATTCATTTAGCCTATGCATACATGATATAAATTACGTATTCTTACAGAAATATTAGCTCGATTATCTGTACATTTATAATAATGAAGCCATTAACTGCCATAAATGAGAAAGTCCTCGGTGTTCCAGTCATTAATAAGAGACTCGGGTGTTGAGAAGTCTGATAACTGTCCTCAAGCAGTGTCACTTGAGTCAACAAACACTTTTTTTTGTTTCAATGAGGGTTTAAATTTAAATTTGCACAGGGAACCGGGAGTTTTGGGTATAAACATTTGTATTCCTGCATTTGAGTACATCAATTTTACTATAAACAGTAAATTAAGTAAACTCACAAAGAAATGAATGTCATGTTTTTTATGTTCAAAGTACATAATGACATTTTTACACTCAATGTTTATATTAGATTTAATTTTACACAATGTCTAATTTTTCCACTTGTCCTTTTCCAGTTTCTTAGAATTAGCGATTGTGACCATAAACTCATTAGAAAACTGTTTACCAAGTGAGAAGACGGGTCATTTTCTCATACGCTTACATACAATCGGACTTCGGTCTGAAACCAGTGGCCCCCCCCTGCTGGTCATTAGAAGGAATGCAGGTTTTAAAGACACTTTTTAGGCTCCATCCTTATTTTAAAAACAGCCACTGGTTCAATCCGTCTGTTTCACGGATGGCGCCGCAAACTAAACAGCGAAACCAGACAGAAACAAAAATGGTGGCGTGAATTTAAAACATGCTATTGACTCTCGAAATTACCTCGCAGCTATTTGCATACTGATTGCGACTGACACATGTGGTAACTCGTGCGTTCAGCCTGGAAAACCACTCTGCTGTGGATAATCAGAAATTTTTGTTTTACTTTTCACACCAGCTTTTGAAACAAGGGTCACTTTTTTTTACCCAGTATGCATTCTGTTTTTAAGCTCAAGTGATGTGGATGGAAAAAAAAGCCAAAAAAAACATTTTGTGATTCTAAGCTTAATCATAAAAGTGGCCCCTTTTTTTTTTTTTTTTTTTTCAT
>OMLP01008486.1:2859-29083 GCA_900302685.1 Spondyliosoma cantharus | reverse complement strand
AAAAGTGGCCCCTTTTTTTTTTTTTTTTTCACTTTCAGAGTTTCCTGGTAGTTTTAGCACTCATCTGAAAAAAAGGCTCCCTTCTGATTACAACCTGTCGCTCTGCAGGTTTATAACCAAGTGGTGAGAGAAAAAAGTGTTCGCCGAGGAGTGACACCATCTACCGACACACCGTTATCCATCAACCCCTTCAAGGTGAGTTGTCATGGAAACCTGATGTGGAGAAGTCAGTCAAGGTATCCAGATGATGGCGGCGTGTGTGATACTCTCCCCTCCCCCGCAGACGGCAGGTACTTTGACGAGCCTCTTATAACGACTTCGAGCATCTCCCGCAGGTTTGAAGAGGAGGGAGATCGTTGTCTCATTTCTGTGAGGTAAACATTTCAATCCGGAGTTGGATTGAATTGAAATTGCATGTTTCAAATCACAAATAGAGTGGGGGAAAAAAAGTCTTGTTTTCAATTTTCAGCCTTATTTTGACCTGTTAACGCTCAGCAGGTGGAGGATGTCGGACCCGAAACAAGGTATTATATCGAACACGGTGAGAAGCTGAGGAGCAGACTGGAAGCTATGATTAGAGGCTCAGGTGAAGGAAGCTGGGTCGCGGTGAGGACAAAGAGTATTCAGGAGAAGACGAAGACCAAACATTTAGCTCAGTGGAAGCAAAAAACAGCACTTGGAGACCATGAACAACGTCTGGTTGATGAAATGATCCGACAGTCAGAGTAGAGGAGTGCAGGGCTTTCATCCAAGCTGCTGCAGGTGTGAATGAGATTAGAACATAGTCCACACGTTACAATTAAGAGACATTGAAATGCGAAGAGAGTATAGTTCATCATCTGCATATGGGGACAACGTCAAGCCTGTCGTTGATACTCCGGAGTGCCGTTAATCGTTCGCTGCGAGTGTTCGTCATCGTGTTTTTGATGTTGACATGAATCCACGTTTATCTAGAAACGTGCCGTTGCGACATCCAACTGATCAAAGACGCACGGAGTCAATACGCGACGCTCTTCTGGCATTATTGATCTGTGGGTGCACAGAAAGCCAGTCCCAATAGCGATATTGGTTTTAGGGCGGCGGGTCTAGTGGGGACCGTACTCAGTCCTACGTCCATGAGTTCAAGGGCTTTATTTTTCATGTGAAGGACTGTGTGCAAGTCATTTCTTTGTTGTTAAGCACTTTATCTATATTTTTAAAAGCAATCCAGGCACTCCAATAAAGAAAATATCAGGAGACGAGGAAGGAAATATACTAAAAAGCCTTTATTGAAGTGGCTTAATCATCAAAATGGCAGTAATTAGAAAGCTTTTTGGGGGGCTTTCGTTTAATTAGTGGCCTTCGGGCTTTTTTATATTTCCTTCCTCATCTCCAGATATCTTGCCTGGATTGCTTTTTTGAGATCATTGTTAATTTATCGTCTCATTTATAGACTCACAGACGTCCTTTGGGAAACATTGTGGGGCCCTGTGAAACTTTAGATTTATGTGAACCCAGGTACCTTTTAGCAAAACTTTTCTTTTTTTTTCTCACTCGCTTTACAAGCAAAACACTCAAAAAGCCTTCAGTTACCACCGCTGTGGCATCACTCAGTGTTCCAGCCTCCTAACCTCTGACCGGTCATGCTCAATCATTCGATGACCTCCCTCATTAAAAAAGAAGCATTACATAGTTTTTTGGGATGAAATATCCTCCAGGAGAGTGAGAGAACGACCTTCACTGACTTTTTAAACTCACCAAATGATCAAACTTTGCTTTGTTTTCATGTCTGAATAAACTGAATAAACAAATTCACCCTGAAGGACGACACTTTTTCTTACTGCTTGACTTTGTTCAGAAAGGCAGCGGACCCTGCCACCTCTCTTACGTCTTATCTTCCCCCGAGAACAGCTCGTTTATTCGGAGAAAATAAAAAGTTTGAATTTCTTCTTCCAAAAACTACATAACGCTCCTTTGAACGAGCTCAGATAGCGTAAAGAAAACAAGAACGACCAACAGAGGCGACCGATTTATGGACGTTATGTAACACAAACACTTAAATCTCAAGAAATCAGGTTGTTTTTTGTAGGATACCTTTAATGTTTTTGAACATTATGTTTCCTGTTTTCCTGTGTATCTTCTAACTGTCTTTTTTAATACTGTAGTGTTAATTTTCACAAGGAACTACTGATGTAAAATGATCTTATAACTTAACTCTGGTACGTCTAAGAACGTATCCTGTATTTCCCCAAGACAAAAAGAAGTAAACATCATTTAGTGACGCACATGTTTCTATTTAGTGTTTCAGTGAATGGTTGGCAGCTGTGAGCGGCGTGAAGCTTATATCCTGTCGAAGAGCGACATCTGCTGGCCTCCCTGAGAGCTGCGCTGAGCGTGTCCTCAATACTAAGCCATGTTCTCATATCTATAAGATGTCATGTATATATATATACCACAACCCCAGAGTCTCTACATTGTGTCTGTCATGTTCAACCTTTTAACGTGACGCATTAATGAAAGTGTGATCTCCGTTTTTAACCTTGACGCGATGAAATCCTCTAAATCTGTCCACGAGGGGATTCTGATTACAGAGAATTATAAAAACTGGAAAATATGGACTTTGTCGGGTTTTTTACTGTGGATAAAAGCTTAATGAATTGGAACCGCAGTCTTTGTTTGCCTGTTTTGAGCAGTTTGTGCATCCAATATGTCCCCGTGTTAACAGATGTTTCAACACTGATTAGCAGCGCTGTGTAATCAGGCAGCCACTCAGAACAGCTCTCCGCTCCACACTGCGGATGCTCAGAGTTCAGAGCCGGTCGATTTAAAAACGGAAGGATAAAGATGGAGGGAGAGTTGTTTTTTTCCCCTGTCTCTCTCTCTCTCTCTCTCTCAGTGGAATCAAGAACAAATATGTTCAAGTAAAACATAAAGAAAGGCAGATTTTGGGGGGTAAATATCTGCAAATATCGGCCGTCGGTTAGCGCTCTAAACATCAGCAGGTTATTATTAGGTTTATGGATAATAGCGAAGAAATGCAGCAATCAATAAGGATAATAATGAGTAAGAAACTTTATTTATTTGGCACTTTTCTAAACAAAGTTACAGCTGCTTCCCAGAAAAGGACAAGACTGCAGATAAAAACACAAATGAAGTGCATCAGATGAAATAAATATTATAAAAATGTTCTTTTTTTCTTTTCTTTTTTCCTGTTCACCATACTCTGTGTAGTATGAGGCGCTTTTGTGTTCTTGTGTAATCTTTTTCTTGTATAAATTGAAAAAGTAATAAAGATATCTTTAAAAAAAAAAAGATGAAATAAATAAATGAATAACACAACAGGCACTCAAATCTAAACCTGCTGACATAAAAAGGAGGAAGGCTCATCACGTCGTACGACTTCTGATGAAGAAATGCTTCAGAGAGCAAGTTAGCAATTACTTTTCTTAACGACACGTTGTTCTTTACAGGACTTTGTTTGGGAAAGTTTCCTGTTCATGAGGTAATTGCAGCCTTGGCAGCTGAAATCAGTCGGACCTGCCTCGTTTGATCACAATATTATCAGCCTTGTCGATCATTTTGGGGGAAAATCATTGTTAACCTTCTCTCTGAAGTGCGTTCCTTCATTTTGTCTTCATCAGAAGTCAATGACTTCATGAACCTTCCTTCTCTTTTGTTAAAGTTTCATTGGACATCTCCAGGAAACTAAAGAGGAAAATGCTCTCTTGTTAACTGGCTCGTCAGAGGAAGTGTTGTAGAAATATCTCTGTTGAATGTCAGTATGTATTGAAAACATTATTGTTTGGAGGGGAAAAAAAACTTGATGCTAATTTCTCATGTCTTTCTACCAAACTCTTCACGCAACGGTGGAGCCAGTTTGTCTTATTTCTGGAGTGTGAACGTGTCGGTGCAGATAACGGAGCAGTGTGGTGTTGACGCGAAAGGTCTCGTGTGGAGAGCTGGTGTTGATGAGAGCGCAACCGTCTGTCAGTCTGATGATGTCGTGACATAACAGCTGTTCGGCTGAGAACTTAAACGCAAAGACTGGAGACGCTGTGAAACGCACGAGGAGTTGAACATGACGAGGAAAGAAAGCAGGAATGACTGTCAGAGGTCGACGTTACGCGACCTCAAGGTAAAGTCCTCCTTTAATGCACAAAGAGCTGACGGTTAAATGAGAAGTTCACTAGTTTAAGGACTGTTTCTTCTTTGGATAGGAAGCTTTAAAGTGTTTGTTACGTCCTCGAGAGAGTCCAAAGAACGAGGGGAGCGACGTTGAATGAACCCATGGGGACAAAAAGAAAGCAACTAAACCAAAAGTACAACGCAAAATAACACACACTCCACTGAAAACATCCCACCGGCACCAGCTGCAGCTCTCTCCAGGTTTTAAAGGTCGAGGCCTTGACGACAGAAATGGAGGCACCTGGGTGAGGGCGGCGACCTGGAGAGAGACAAGAAACACCACACAACACTGCTGCAGATAACCGTGTGGACAAATCAAAATCAATTCGCTTAAAAGTTGATTTTTGACACTTTGGGATTGTTTGGACGAGGTCAGCCATCATCCCAAAGCGTCAGTTTTTACACCTTTGAATAGAAAGACTATAATTTGTTTATTTCAGACTTCCTGCTGCTTTTAATTGTGACGTTTTAACAGGTGCAATCCACTGAGCTCAGGAAAAAATGTCGGAAACCCACGACTTCCAACAAGACCACCTTCATTTTGTGTATTTCCTTTTCCTATTTCCGGAGCCCTTATCTGTTAAATCAGCTGCTGCGAAGCTCGTGAAGTTGACAGACTTGCCGTACAAACATCCGTCAGTGTCCATGAGAGTTAAAGAAGACAGGGAGCGATGCCTCATTCCCGTCGTGTGTCGGCGGAGAAAGGTTCCCATCACGACACATTACGCTCTACAGCGGCGTCTTGTCTTATCCCGGTTCGCTCCTCTCTGATCATTAAACTACAGTCCTTGTTACGAACGGAGGCAATCACCATCTGGAGTTGTCTGGGTGGCTGTTACCATGGGAATCATCCATCCATCGCTCCCATCCATCGCACACGACACGAGTAATTTTCATACCGAATGACTCGTTTCTGCAGCAGAGGCGGGTAAGTGGAGGGAAAATGTGTCTATTTAGCTTCAATAACAGACCGCGGGTGACTTGAGGACTTTGTTTGTTTGCTTTCAGACATTATTTAGCACCTCGTCACACATATTAGAGCTTTAGATTGTGCCGTAATGACCACTTGAGTGGCTGATGAGAGCCGCGTCAACGCGTCGGCGAAGTGGTGATCATAGTAACGCGTGATGTGAGATGGAAAATGATGAAGGAAGCCGCCAATCCTCCAGCCAGGCTTTGAAAATGTTCTTTTTTTTTCTCGTCTGTTCTCCGTCTCGTGCGAGGACAGCCAGCGACGGAGCATGTGGCAGTTTTGAAAGATGGCCGACATCGGGGAGAGAGCGCTCCAAGAGGTTCCTCGGCGGCTCCGGCGGCATCCAAGCCAGGCTCAGCTGACTCTGACGGCGTTTGAGTCCTGAGCTGCAGAGAGAGAAATCTGTCTGTCTGTCTGCATATCTACTTCAAACTTGGAGGGTGTACCGCTGGGATCCAAGGACGCGAAGTTGTCTGGATGAGAAATGTTAAAGATATCATCCAAAGAGAAGATTTGGCAGATCTTTACCTCTCCAGTAAAGCCCAACATCCGTCTGTTTTCCGACAACCCTTCGCCTGATCGGCTTCACACTGGGCGGGTTGACTGCCGAGAACCAGAGGAAGAACAACACTGAGCGTGAAGTCGTTTTGGACTTGCCGAACTTTAACGAAACTTTGGATAAACAAGGGAACAGCGAGAACCTCGAGAAACACTAAACAAAAGTCTCAACCTGATCGAAGTCATGGCTGATGACGATGGCGCAAAGATGGGAGACTGTCTGGTTCATCGATATCCTGATTTCAGCCTTCAGGATCACGGTCACGGCCGTCTGGGAAGATCCATGAGTTGCAGACAGATTAAAAGATGAAGACTAAAACGGAGGAAGACGTTGGAAACATCAGTTGCTACAGTTTTCAAGGCGCCATCTATGCGTGACGCACATTTTAAGTATCCACACGATCCAGGAGCATCACTATAATCTACCCATCAGGTTTTTGTGATGTCGTAGCTCAGCGGAAAAAAAAAGACCCACGCGGGAGACGTTGAGCTTTTTCATCACGTTTAAGCTCTTGAACGTGAGTATTTTACCCAAACCATGTTCTCATCAACCCAACCAAGTATGTTAGTTTGCAAATTACAGTCTCCTGAGTGAAAGTCTTCTACTTTATCCATTCAGCAACAACAACTTGCTCCAGATGTGGTTTTTGGTTGATCTTTCGTAGGTTGAATCGACGGAGCAACATTTAATTCAGACGCTCCAGGCTGATTGTTTCCCTGTTTTCTAGGGAAAACAAGTTTTTTTTTAAGAATTAACAAAATAACTAACTAGTGATCTAAAAAAAAATAAATCCAAACTCTTCTCGGCTTCGTTACTGTTTAACAACCCAGTTCACACTTCTAACTTCTAATTAAATTAATTTTCAAGTTTCTTTTCCCTTTTTTTTTGTTTCTTTTATCGCTGCAAAGTGACGAAACATGGAGCTGGACTGGTAGATACAAATAAAAAGTGTCCTGTATGATACTGTATATTTTGTATAATAGACATGTTATCGCATTATTCTTTTACAGTTGTATTTTTAGTTTCATGCCTCGTGATTTATTGTAAAACTATAATCACAGATAACTTGGCTGTCCATCGTTTGTCTGCGGTCCAATAAAAACCTTGAAGTTTCCTCTCTGTGTTTTCATTCATTATGAACCAGAACTTCAACGAGAATGCACTTAAGCATTATGTGCGTTGCAGTTTGAGCTCCTGGATGTCCTCTGGATGACTGTCCCGTCTCCACAGCGTCTACGTAAAGCAGACGAACGCCCCCGCCGACATCGAGAGACGCATCTGTGACCTTCTGCTATATCACGAGCTCGCGGATGCGAGAGGATTCCTCCGGCTCGCCGAGATCAGATCGTCCCAACCTTTATTTATTTTTTAGAATCGACCGGGTTAAAAAGCTTTTGAAGTGCGTGCGTCACATTTCGGCTCTGCACCCTTTTTTTTTTTCTTCCAGGAGAAGCGACCTCATGTAGGATTTATGCCTCGTGTAGACATGAGAAGTGGATTGACTTCTCTTGTCCTCTGTCTTGTCGACACCGGCACATGTATATTTTAATGCCGATGCCGATGACAATATGCACAAACATCAATCAAGCAAAGGAATTATGGACGAGACGAGCCTGCACGCGACATTATAGACGTCTCCGCAAGAAAAACAACAGATGTCAGAGTCAAATATGAGAAGGGTTTAGCTGCGTATGAACACCAGAGGGCAGAGCAGCTTGCTGTTTTCCTGCCACCTCGCTTGCCTGAGCTGATGCACAGCAGTGAGAGCTGGTGAGATAATGTATGCTTAAGAGGGAAATTGGCAACTAATAAAGAGCTAAACAAGCTTTGCAGAAGTCAGAACCTTCTCAACTCAGCGCAAATTAAAAACGAAAATTGCCTCCGGAAAGAAATAAACACGCAGCACGAATCAAATATGTTTCAGCATCTTTTTTTTTTTTTCTTTGTTCTACCATCTTTAAATGGACATTGCTGATGACTGCAGGCTCACAAAGACGAGAATATTTAGTTTTGATTCAGTACGTTTCTGTGTCGGGGGGGATGGTAGTCAACTCCTCTGGGTCATACAGTATTCATTACCCTCGGTGCACCGCCGCACGGATGCTCTTTGTGTCTGTCTGGTGAACCTTCGGGTTCGTGTGTGTAATCTGTCTTACGTTCGCTCGCTGCTCGTGCCGGCGTAGCAAAAAGACTCATAGCTCACCAGATCACGGCGCTGCTGCACGAGGTGAATAAATGACCGACTGGAAAAATTCTCAGTTCTGACGGTTCTTTGCGCAATCTCATGTGGTCCGTGGTGAAAGAAGAGCGATGACAGACGGGAAATGGAAAGATTTATTGCATGTTGGATCAGATTTAATAGGCCGGGAGGAAGTTTGCTCGCGAGAGTTCAGACCAGTGTTTGTTTCACCTCATGAAAAATGTTTCCGCTGTTAAAATGTCTTACCAGAAAATTCAAACTCAGAGATGCTGCAGCGACTTCAGACTCACTGATGAGATCATTTTTTACAAGATTTATGTGGTTAAATGATCACTCAAGGACATTATAGTTGTACCTGGACACCACCATGGAGGCGAAGTCCAAATCATTTCTACGAAAGCTGCTCAGTGACGCATGAAGCCAAAATGACTCGACTGTCTTCCACACAGCTTCTGCGTTGTGTGCTAACTTCCGGTTTAGCGCCCGGCTAACTTCAATGGGGATAAAATGATTTAATCGTGCATCTCCTCTACACTTTCCAAATGTCAGTGGCTCAAATTCTGACAGTCAAACCAATCATTTCACAATGTTAGCGTATGGGGAAAAGTCTTTTTGGGCCCCTGGTGCATCCCGTGACGATGTATTTATGTAAAGACTGTCAGAAGGAACCTGTGAAAGGTGTAAAATCATGGTTTTAAAGCTTATATATCTGTTGCACAGTTTAGCTAAGAGCCGTCAAACTTCCTGTACCAAATGGTTTGGGACGAATATATAGTTGCTGCCGTAGTCTGATCCTTTAGTGAGTAGTATCCGTGGTAAAAACAAATCTTTGTGGTCTCAAATATGGAGGAAGTAGACCAATTTTCTTTATCTCAGCCCTACTTTGTGATTCAAACTGATAAGACACTGTATTTGTACATTCCTGACCGTATGACAAAGACACGAATGACTTCCCGGCTAAGCCAACTTAGTGGGCGTTTGGAGCGGTTCGGAGGAGATGGAGGGATTTGAAATGGAGAAAAAAAAAGAAAATGAAAAACCAGAGACAGACAGATGGACAGACAAGGAAGGTGTGGAGGGAGGAAGGTGTGGAAAGAGATGGAGGGTAGCTGCGCTGCCTATAGGGATTGATGCTGTGTGAAGGTGACCTGGGATTACTCCGGTCCTATTCCACAATCTCATCCTGGTATCTGAAACTCATCGCCCAGCCGAATGAGCTCAGCTGTCCACATCCCTAAGTAAGTCTTCGGCTGAACCCCCAATCTTCCCAGAGCAGGAATGTAAGCTGGGCTGGAGGATATTCACTTTTTTTTTTCCCTGACAGACAATGGCCCCCCGATGTTAGTGTGCTGTAGATGTTGGATGATGACATTTTGTCGGAGGAAGCTGGAGAAGATTCTCCCGCAAATGTAATGACGGCTTTTACTGACGCTTCCGCTGGATGGGATGAAAAATCTATATTTTACCAGAATGAGCTCTGTCAAAAAACCTGTGTGGCAAGACTGTTGTAGGAAACTGTGTCTTGTGTTGCTGCTGCTTATTTCTCTTAAGATTTTGTGCATGTAGCATTTTAATATTTTAAGTTTCTGCACAACTAAAACCACTTGGCAGTTGCAGCATGTAAAATCTTTCTATTTTCCATTTCGGATGCAGGAAATCTACACAAACCAAAAGTGTCTCAAAGACTGTGTGCGGCTAATAAAAGCCATGTATTTTAGTATTTTAGCCTCTAAGTTGTAGTTTTGTTGAGTCTTACAGCTCTCAGCAGCAGAAGCTGTTACCAGCAATCCAGCTCTGACAAACCCACTGTAATCGATCTGTGCAACAGCAAACCGCAGACGGACAAAGTTGGCAGCTATCTCATGAAGAAAGCGGGACGTCTAGCTGCTGTAAAGCCTGACATCTTTTCTCAAGTCCTCAAAATCAAACAGGAACGGGTTGCTTGCCAACACCCTCAAAACCATCAGGTCTCCCAACACCCTGACCTCTCTCTATGCAGACTGCATCGCTCTATATCTGTGAAATCATCTCGAAAAAAGTTCATCTTCAACAAATCCAACAACTCAGGAAGTCGGAGAAAGTTTATGGTTATGAGTTGCCAAGTTGAAGTTAATGTGACGCTGGAACGTGGAGGACGAAACTAATTGGGTTGATGTTCAGAAACTTTTATCAAAGTCAGAGATATCAAATAATCTGTAAAATGTTTTTTTAAGATTGTTACCGTTAAACTCTCTGAGGGCTTGAATGCAAAACAACTTCTATTCTGTGACCACGTTGCTCCCACATTCTGACTTAACGTGCTAAACATACAAACATCAGAGGAACGATTTCCAGACTTGTGAAGTGGGACCATTCGAGGAGCCAAGACAGGAATATAATGCCACCTGACTTCCTCCTTTGCTTCCCACATACTACGGCCACTAGAGGGCGCCACCACTTGAATGTAAACATATATTGTTTTCAGCTCGGTGTGTAAAGTAGCATGCATGTTTTGAGGAGGATCTGGAAATATAATATCCCACTTCCTGGGTGTAAAATTACCCAAATCTTCCAGATAGCTTCAGCAAACTCCCGGTTAGGCATCCCGCAAACTTGGATGGTGATAAACTGATTTAATCGCGCAGCTCTTCCACACTTTCTAAGTGTAATCGGACCAAATGGACCAACTTCTGATCATTTTGCGAGTTTATATCCTATTTTACAGATGGTGAAAAACGTCCTACTGTCACTATATGATGAAACAACCATGTACCTCAAAAATTACCTTGTTTTTTAGACATTTTTGATTTAGTTGAAGAGGCTGGAGATCCACAAAGAGCAGTTCATTTATATAATCCAACTGAATGATGCAAACCATGAAAAGCCTTGAGAGCATTTATTTCTTTCAATTAGGCATTTTTATTTTTATACTTCTATACCACTGGTAGATCGGTCTTACCTCTTTCCAAGGTCACGTCCCACACAGCTAACAAAACACCACTGATTGCAAAAAGTAAACTCGGTTCAAGGTGTTTTAGGTTGGTTATGGGTTGTTTTTTTTCTGCCTTTTTGGGCTCCATGTGATCATCAGCATTTTGTCAAATTGTCCTTGAGCAAGATGCCAAAATGCAACTTTGCCTATTCAGGATGAACCCATTAGTTAATCTCCTAAAAATAACCTTCCAAAAAATAAACACACACGCACAAAAAAGTCATGATTTAATCCTTCAACAATACAGCCTGTCTTATTTAAGAATAGCTCCTCTGACTCGCTACCAGCTGTCAATCACTCGGGGATCGCAGCATCAACTTAATGTGTAAATATAAATGAGGAATCAACAGATGTGCTGGTACGATACAACTATAATTACTTTCTGCAGACGCTGCGTGAACCCTTCGCTGGTTTTCTGCTTGGCAATAATAAAAAAAGCTTTAAGAAAACACCCCAAAAAAGTTCCCATACATAATAGAAAACCTGTTTATCATATTGTTAATTAGTTTTGGAGTTGTGTTCCTTCGATTTACTGGTGATACACTAAATGTCAAAGCACACGTTTATTTTGCACAAACACACACACAGGCGCCAGAGAGGATTCTTAGTGACTGCAATTTAATTTAGTTGGCGTTAATGAGATATCAAATATAAATATATGTGTGTGTGTGTGTGTGTGTATAATATAGTAACCGCAGATGTTTTTCATGAAGCCAGATTGATTTGCTGAGCTTGACGTGATGAAACTCTCCCGCCTCACTCCGCTGCAGCTTTCTGGCAGAGCAGAAAAAGAAGAAGAAATGGGAAAACAGTGGCAGGTAGGTTGGAAAGAACCGGAGCTGATGGAAGGGAAAAAAAGCGGAGATTGATGGAGAGAGACAGAGCATTAGAAGAAATAGGGGAAAGAAAGAGGGCTGGGGAAGGGGAGGAGAGATGCTCAATAGATGTGGGGGGGGAGGCTGAGCGGGAGTCAAAGAGGTATTGACATGGTAGGAACTGGGGAAAGCGGGGATTTACATTTCATTTGAATGGGATGATGAGCAGCGCACGGAGGCAGGGAGGTGGGACGGCGAGGGCTCCCGAGGCCCTGCGGTGGAACTGCGTTCAACATAAATACTTTGCTATTTCAAACCCATCAATTCAAGGGGACACGCTCATCATGTGCTTTGTTTTTTTCCCCGCTCTGTTCTGTCTCTCTCCGGCTCTCGATGCTATAATTGCTTTGCTTATGTGCCGGCACATGGGTGATATATGGAGTCTGCCCGCGCGCCGGAAGACGCGCTCGGGGCACCATTGTTTGTGTGTTGCTGTACGCGCGTGTTTGTGTGTTCAAGCTTAAGGGCAGCTTTAATTAAAAGACAACTTCTTATTGTAATAGCTCACTTGCTCTAAGCCAGAGCCTTCTCGCTGTTGAGTCTTGATTAATGAGATTATCACACGCTCGACCCCTCGTTGGTTCCACTGGATAAGAAAAATAACAACAAAAGAAGTTCACATCACACAGCCTTTGGACGAAACACAACTTCGCGCTTAATGGATTCGTGTCGGCTCCAAGGTCTCGTCCACATCTTTTTTGAAAGTATGTTATGAGAGGAAAAATATCCTCGTCCGGTTTTGGAAACCATCTCCTTCCACACAACTCACCTGAAAACGCTGGCGGCAGATTGAAGACTCTCGTTGCTTAGTTACAGAAAACGAGGCAGGTAAACGACAGACAAGTAGGGCCGCTGAAAGGTTTTATGTTGTTTTTTTGGGGGGTTCTGACTTTTCTTTTCCCAGCTAAATAAAACATTTTTTTATTCTGAGAAAAGAAATCGGAATCCTGCTAAAAGAGTCGGGAAGTCAAAAAATCTAAATTCTGCAAAAAAGATTGAATTCTCAGCAAAAAAGTCAGGATTCTCGAAATTAAAGTCGGAATTCTGATCTTTAAATCGGACTTCTGAGGTGCGAAAAGTCAGAATTGTAACACGTATCCTGAGTCCTGACGCGAACACTGAACTGAAAACGGTGTTACTGACATATTTCAATCTGGGTTTTACAAACCAACTGAAGAAAGAAACTGAAGGAATGAGGTAGTCAAGTCACTCTCAGGTACCTAAAGTTTTCCCCTACGAGTCTTGACTCACATCGTTTGGTTGTGAATAACAATAGCAGGTTAAATACGACTTCAGGAGAGTCTCTTCTTACCTTCCCCGTGCATCACAATGATCTCTCGCTGCAAGGTCATCTGGACTTCTTTCAACCGGTGCCAGACACAAGAATTACATTAACATCAATTTTGCAGATGGTTATTTTCCTGGAACAGAAAGGAAGACAGCCTGGACATGAACGGAAGGGTCAGAGAGTTCAGGCCCTTATGTGGATTTAAACTTTAAGGACCTGTGGTTTGTGTTGTGTCATTGTTTATTCATTGTGTTGATCTTTTGTTCAGCTCTGATAAATATCGTGTCGGCCAAACTGTGACCATCTGCTGGAGTCTGTATACACCTACGCTGTCTGGAAGCCATAGCGCCAAGGTTCAGGTGTCAGATTCCTGCTCGTAGGTTGCCACCATAAAAGTGTATTTTATTCCTTGAGGTCTGTTGGACTCCCTGACAAAGGCTTGATGTTGAAACATCTCTGAGTTTATTTTGAAGGTTCAACACTACCATCACCATGATAATGAAAGTATTTTAACAGTTTAGAGAAAGTTTTCCCAAGAAGAGCACGTCTAACAAACTCAATTTCAGTCGAGGAAGCGCGCTTGAACCTTACACTTTTCCAAAATACCAGTAAAAATAGCTGTTTAGTGCTACAGATTGTTGTACAGCAGAACGTAAGAGTTGTCTAGTTGGACTTAACTTTGCGTGGCAGCTGGATTTGCAAGATTGCTTGATCAAGCTACGTGATCATGGCCGAACAATCAGGTGTCCAATCAATCAACATCGTTTGAGGATCCACTGGTAGCTACAGGCGTGGTTAAGTTGTGAGCAAGACCTCAGGAAGAGCGTCAGGCTTTGACGCCAACGTTAAATTGTGAAAGAAGCAGCTATAAAACGATGGATAATTTTCTTTTGAGCATCACAATGACTAGTTTCATTATCAGAATTTAAGAATCTAGAATTTTATCTCTATTCAAGTTAGCCGGGCACTAAACCGGAAGTTAGCAGCCTCAGTTTGCAGAATCCTTTAGTGCGCAGGCTCGACAGGAAACACTACGCAGACGATCTAGGTATTTATTTAGGAGTGAAGTCGAGGTTTTTTTGGCTTCCAGCGCTGTTTAAGTGCGGTTGTGACGAGCAGCAAGTAAAGCGAAACAACAATGGCAGCTCCGCAAGAGGTTAGCGTAGCTGCTATAGCATCAGTCATATCCATAAGACCGGAGAGTATATTCAATTGAAAGAAGAGCAAGGAACAAGGAATCTTGTCTCAATGAAGAGTTATTTTTTGCTTATCAAACTATCGTAGTAATAGTTTGATTTACTAAGTGGTTTCGCTGGGTCCAACTCTCCTATTGTTGAACTTACCACAACACAGAATGGACAGCTGAACATAAAGAAACATACCTGCGGTTTGCAGAAACGTACATAATCTGCCGAACAATACGTCCAACAGTGACTTCTGTTTCCATTTGTTCCCCCACTTGTATCCCTGACAACTCAAAATCAAACAAAGCATTCAGAGTTTAACACAAAACAGAAAAACAACGACACACATTAGAAAGGCGATGCTCCGACATCAGCGTCAGGAAATATCGAATCACAAGCTCGGGTAGAAAAGTGTTTTTCCGTAAATGAAAAGTTTAATTTTCACCACAGTTTGTTCTCTGATGGAAAAAGAAAAAAGAGTCCAGTGTTGAGTTTGAACAGATTCCATCCTGCGTGATGTTTCCTTGTACCGATACATTAGTTTTAAGAACAAGGGGCTTTCAGCTAACGAGGACTTGGTGGGAGCCGTCTGACTCCAATTTCTACAGACTAAATTGCTTCTCTCTGCACATATTAAGTATTCATAACTGGATTGCTTTGTGTCCGTCACTCTTGCTTGGCTTAATTGCGTATCTTGTAACTCTAACTTTGTGATTCTGCGGTCTTTTGAGAGTGCAATACAGGATGCGTTTTTCTTTTTCTTATTATTCTAGTAATTGAATTAGTTTCGTGTGATGTGATTAAACAAGGCAACCAAAAACTGTAAAACGAGGTGTTTTCCATCACCATCTTTAAACATATCAGGACGTTGACTAAAAGGTGTTTTTTTTTAAAATTATTATAGCTTCTATCTGACGAAGGAAATTAAAACCTGTCAGGATGAAGGAATGGTGTCTTTTGAAAAGTTTCCACCTCGCATTTTTCCTCCTGCTGAGCTGCATAAATTAATTAGATGAACGACAGAAAGTACCAAAAGAGAAAAAGCTTAATACAAATGGGTATTGAAATGGAACAGGATCTCATTTTTTCCACCTGCTATAGTTAAAGTCACTTTATTATAGTCGAAGAAAGGAGCCAACCCCCATTAGAATTTTCTGCCTTTCCAGCAGTATACTTCAATTTCTGAGCAGCGAACCCCACGGTCCCCGATGAAAGACCGGCACACCAGGGTGCCCAACGCCATGAAATACTGAATATCTTTAAAAGCACTCGCTTTCCTTTTCCGTGCCCTCAAAACCAACAATGGTTTTGTCAGCTTACTGCCTCAAGACCTGCTCCAGTTCCTCATAGACTCTCAGTAAACTTGTCAAAATGATATGCTTTCTAACTGCTGTCGTGTTCATGACATGCTCGTGCCAACGCGGTAAAAGATTAACATACGAGTCAAAGTTGCTGTTCACGATCGATTGTTGAATAATTAAAATGGGGACAGAACAAATACTACAAGAGCTTGTGGCATAATTCAAGTCTCCAATAGCCCCGAGATCCCAAATTGACTTAAAAAGACGATTGCGGTGTTGTGCAACCCACTTCAGACCGTGGACCGTTCAAGAAAACCTCGACTCCGACGGTGTTGGAGATGGCGCCCTGTTCGTTCCTATGAAAGTCGCTCAGTGGCGTTTGACTTCCCGGGTATGAAAACACTCAAATACTCAGTGTGAAGGAAACCAACAAAAGAATGGGACCATTTGGGAGCTCATGTTGCTTGAGATGCTATTTCAGTTAGCTTTCAGTGTTGGGGGCGGCGGAGAAAGTGGTCTAAAAGCTTCCAGACAGAAAAAGACCCAGCCGTGCTGCACCAGTCGACACCGCCACGAGGCAAATCATAAATCCAGCATGAACAGTAAAACCAGTAAATATCATGGAGGCAGCGTGAAGAATCATTGTCTCCTGACCGAAGCATGACATCCGCCGGGTTCACGGCGAGTGGGATGTGCGAGTGAGGATCACATCACCATGTAGTGTCACATGAAATAACAAATTATCTTTCATAATCAAAGCTCAGGGGGTTTTATTACAGATTGCTAAAGTTGGATTCAGAGCTGGATCCATTTGATTGCAACCCGTTTCTCTTGGAGACTGCAGGTTTTAAATTGATGTCTTCCCAGAGGTGGAGTGAGACTGCAGCACTCAAGTCTTAAAAAAAAAAAAAAAATCATCATTTTTATAGCACAGGATGCAGTAGATGAAATTACCTCTCTCAACCCTCTTTTCCATATTCAAAAGCAAAGTGAAATTTAAAGTCTACAAAGACACTGAAGATTCTTATATTGTTCCGTAATCCTACGACGTCTGCAAGTCTTCATCCTGCGTGACAGAGCAGTTTACATTCATATCTCACCTCAGCATTAAAGCTCTCCTTCTCTTGCCCGCTCTCTCCCTGACATTTATTTTTCTAAGGCCACTGTCGGTGTTTGGAAATTTTCCGCTTCTGTTATCCTTTTGTCAAGTTTGGAGTCAAAGTTAAGCAAAAGGAAACTGTAGTGAAATGTCGAGAGGTGAGAGGCTCAACCTTTAGACATTTGCAGAGGTAATCAATCAGGTTGACAGTCGCGCCGAGAACACAGGCACCGGGTTGCCTGATGCTTGTAAAACAACGGCGTCGACGCGCCCATGTGAGGAAGCCGGAGCTCTCGTAGACGTAATTAACTTCAAAACTTCATCACGGTAAAGACTAATTAAGATAAAGGGTCACAGAGGGAGGTCAGTGTTTGTCCTGGCTGCTTGATTATGGGCTTCAGGAACAGAAGTGTAGCCACGTTTATGTGTTATTAGTTGAGCTGAGTAGGTCATAATGCTCATTATCAACGTGTTTTAAATCAGTGTGGGTTACACACAGGCATTGTATAGACTCAGGAACAATTAAAATAACAAATGCGTGATTATGAACATTAATAAAACGATGTCTAACGTGGCCACAGTGAAAGCAGCGAGGGAGAAGTCTGCCCACTCTTCATGAGAAAGGGAAATAAACAGGACGCTGTCCTCCTGGATTTAAGACAAGAAGCTTAAAAGAGTTTGTCAAAACTGTCATCCACGGCTCAGACGTGTTTTCTATTATATTTGTTATTCAGCTGGAGGGTCTACGAGGAGCTGACAAGGATTCAAAGAGCTTTAAGTTAGCTTAGAGAGTCTGATAAACAGTTTGTGGGATGTGTCCAACAAAGCTATTAACCTGTTCTGAAACTATTGTCAAGATTTGCTTTCTTTCTCAGAGTTAAATTGGATTATCAGTGCCACTCGTATGAGCAATTAGCCGAGTTTTGCATACACAAATAGTTTGGTACCAGCTTTACAGTCACAGTTCAGTTTAGCTTCTGACGACACTGTAAAATGATCAGCCTACAAGTTGAAAAGTCCGATTTAGAATAATTTGCAGTCCATCTGTAAAGACTAGACGAGTAGGTAGACGAGAGGTCAAATGCTTCTGTCGTCTCGCTTAGCAACTTGTTAGCGAATGTGAAAATCTCTCAATCTTGTGTTAAAAATAGATCTTATTTCAGGTATTTAGCCAAAGAACGGTTGACAAAACCCGTTGACATCAAGACTCGGGAGCCGGAAGATGCTGACTTGCGGCACTCTGTATACCTACTGGGGTCGTTGAGGAACAGGTGTGGGCAAGTCATGACTTTCTATCTGCTGCATGAGATAATCAATTTATTGGTTGGATTATCAGAAACTTGGATGGAGGACGGGTCTCTGCAGAGGATAGACCCCATTAACTCCTGGTGTGGATCGGGAGAAAGGACAGATCCAGGAATTGTTCCTGGGCTACTTTAGCCAGCTGGGCTGTTACTTTTGGACAATTTTGTTAATTTCTCAGGGAATAATAAATGTATCTTGACGAAAAATCAGAGTTGTTTAGGCACGGGTGCAGATCTAGTGGATTTAGAGGGTTTATTGGTCTCTACTGCCATTCTCGGTCATTGATAAGCTGCTTTACTCCTTTTACCTTTTACACTTTTACATTTTATTTCATTTCCGTGCCTGTTGTTTACACCCTAAAATCAGAAGAGTGTGTGATAGGAGATTTTGTTGTTGATCATGCCGAACACAACCTTTGAAGCCCAAGCTTATTATATTTTTGCAGCTTCTCAAAGCCTCAGGAACACGCAGGAGCGATCAAATCCCTTCCTCCCACTGCAGCCACTTCCAGACATTTCCCTACCGTCGTCGTGTGCTGATTGGTGGCTGATTATTTTGGCTCAAAGTGAAAAAAAAAAAAAAATCCACAACAAAACACAAGGAGCTCGCTGTTTGTCGTCTGGGGAAGCTGAACAATGATTTTTTTTTTTTTTTCTGGTAGAAGCGAGTTCTCAAACAAAATGAGAAGAATGTCAGATCAGGTCAGAGTTACTGAAGGCGAAGCTGGATCGCTTGTGTGTATTGATTCAAGCAGGTAAATACGGAGTCATCAGATCTTTAACTGGATTTGATGTCTATATATAAAAACAGAGAGCGGAGAGAAACCTGTAGACGCTTTGAGGAATGTGTATGTTAAAGCACAAGATATGAAAAAGATGAGAGATTAACGCTCCGAGCAGTCAAAAAAAAACTCTGTGATCAGTGAAATCAAAGGCTGCTTTGAGATTTCAAAGGACCAAACCTGCATAGTTCCCGTATCAGATGTGAAAAGTGTGTTACGTGTGGTCTTCAAAGTGAGCGATGTCACTACTGTGGTCCAAAACCATTTTTCAAAAAAAAAATGCTTTTGATAATAAAAAAAAAATACTTTGATGAACTTCACATTTAAAAGGAAGTTAAGAAAGTATGTCTTCTAATTTAAAGTTATTGGGTTGAGGTTGGGTTTCTTGTGCAGACAATCAACTTCCCAAGGTCAGAGAAAGAGTGATAATAGATAAATTAACAAAATACTTCTTCACGGCGTCTCTCTCCTTCTCGACAAACTATAAATGCTTTAATGTTCGGAAGTTTGGAGACTGAGTGAAAAAGATGGATGATATACAGTGAAGTTAATCCCCCGAACGGGGAAGTACAGTGAGCCATGCAGCCTTTTGTTTTTCGAGCAATGCCTCTACGTCAGGCAGGACATCCAGACATGAAATGTTCATTTGTTGCTTGAGTGGGGAAGCCATCGACCAAAAGGCATTTCTCTGTTTGAAAATGTGTTTTTTTTTTTAGAAATCTGTTTTTCTGTTTTGTTTTGGTTGCTGTGGGCTCCCACGTTGCATGTCAGAGTTTGAGAGAAACTTGGCAGTTCTTGAAATGAGCACTCCGACAAAAGAGTAACAGCCAGGCGCTGGAGGGTTGTGAAGGACATCTGTTCGCGACCTCAGACCCCACCAGCTGCAGCTGCCCTCATCCAAGCGCTCCTCCAAGGCCGCAGCCAAGCCCTCGCTCTTGGCATTGCAACTTTCTGCAGCACTTCAGTCCTGCCAGTTTTCCTCTTTCTGCTTTCAAAGAGAAGGAAAGGTTCACACCCTGAATCTGAAATATATATATATTCAAAACCAATGCTCCTCAAAACTCCTTGACATGTAATTTGTCTGGAAAATGTGTAATTGTTTTCCAACAAAAGGAGTTTGGCAGGGATGTCGAGGGGGCAAAGCAAGTGCTTCATCGTGTAACTGCTACCTTTTTAAGATTTCTTTTGATTTGGTATTTTTAGCGTGGCCAGGTATGGTCGTTGAAAGCTGCCTTCTGCCCCGTCATCATCACTTCAAAAAGACAGCTGCCGCACTGATAGTTGTAATAAAGGTTTAGATTGCAAATGCGCTGAAGCAAAAAGTAGATTACTGGTTCACAAATACACAAAGAGTAGATGTGCAGTTATACAAAAGGAAACGGCAGAGATGGGGACTCGAATCTGCGACTTGGGCTGGAGTCGCACACAAGAAACCGTCATTCCCTCCCTCCGGTTTTGCAAGCTCGCAGCCACAGATGATGACGTATGCTGCAGCAACAACACAGCTCAAAACAACACCACGTCATCCCGCTTTGGCTATGAAGACTTCAGGTACAAACAAAAGATTTGCCAAATGTCTGCAGAATCAAAATAAAGGTAAGTAATCCAGATAGGTTAGTTAGTCGGTTGTGAAGGTTAACGTTAGCATCTCAGCTATTTATGCTTAGCAAACATGTTTAGCTCAGCGCTGTCCAACGTTAGCTTGCTCAATTAGAAAGCTGAATATTTTGAAAAGGTGAGCGTTTTCATGCCACACTCATTCACTTAGTGCTGGCTTTGCTGCCACGACTGCAGAAATGGTCAGGTAAGTTAACAGGCCACGTTGTGCTGCCACCATTTGCTGGCCAAGTCGGTGAGTAGGACCCTGAATATTTGCTCTATATTGTCGCTGTATTTCATGTTACAAGGCAAAATACAGTTATGAGCTCTAAAGGGAAGCTGTCGTTGTGTGTTTTCTCATATTGAAATGCAGAAAGGCTGTTTAGAGTGATCGAAAATGCTAATAGATGAAGGAGTGATAATAACACAGTACATGCTTTGAATGGTTCAAGCTTTGAGTTTAAATTAAAGCAAGAAGACTGTTATCATGTCCTCGTCTCACTGGATCTCTACCTCGTACTTACGATCCAGTGGCTTGACTCAAAATAAATGACAGCTCGATCCCTTCCCGCGTCCTCCCTGGTTGTAAATAAATGTCGTCACACTCACATCCATCTCACCCCAAACTCCATTAATGGGGAACGATTGCTCCTCTTCGTCACATTCTTCTTCCTCCTGCTGGTGTCTGCACTCTGTAGGAGATATGAGCCCTCATTTCCCTCTCTTCAGAAAAAGCCATTTGCTGCCATTCATCCTTCAGCAGTATGGAAACCCAACTTCAATAGATCAAGATAATCCCTAACAGAGAATATGAATCACTAATTTGTTTGGGAGTTTCTATTTGATCATTACTTCATTGTGCCCTAGTTGAGTGTTTTCATGCGACTGCACACATTACTTACTGTGCTCACTGTCAATCACCTGACACCCAGAGGAGGAAAATGAAGCGTCTGCTGGGAAATATTCTCTCAAAGACAAGTCGCTTTACAAGCTTAACTGTCACATTTATAAGAACATGTCCTATTTGTGCCATTTGTTGGCCAAGACAGCATTAAATCCTGTCAGTAAAGTTTCTCTGTTAGACTTCTAAATGTCTAATTTGATTCTGTTTATTTACCCTCACCCAGGAGAGTCTTCTGAGTGTTGTACAGTGTTTTTTTATGGTTATGGTGGAATTGCTGGACCAGTACTAGTGCATGTTTTTAAAAATGTTTTAAGAGAAAAAAAAAAGCTGTAACTAGATGATAAGCAGAGTGAAATAATAGGTTGTCGAACATGCAGCACATTTCAAAATTGTCCTTCTTATGAAGAAAGGATGGTCGTTAGTTTGATGGCTTGATATTTTGATGTGCTTTTTACTTCGGACTGCGTTCTCGAGGCTGGTAAACACACCACCACGACTGGCTGCCGCAGCTGCAGTGTCTCTGGGCTCGTTCTGTACTGTCTGCTCTACCCGATGAGTCCAGGAAAGCGGCTGAAGAGGTCGGTTTGTTTACCCGCAAAACTACAACTTACAATCCACCAGAAAACAGTTTGAGTGAACTATGGAGAACGCTACCAGCAAAGCCAACCAGTCGGAGGTGAAATGGGGCGGCTCTTGTGAGAAGCTGAGCAGGATTCATGATAACACAACTGTTTGATATTTGGTTTGGGGAGGTAGCAGTCATTAAGTTAGCCAGGTGATTGTTTTTGCGCTGACAACAGATCTGATCTTTTAACGTACACGTAGTCATTTGATCCTTTGTTAATCTTAAGAATATTGTTTATAGCAACTCATCACAAGTTGTTGTTGGACTGCTAGCGTGCAAGAAATTCATTTTGATAAACTGAGTGAGCATGCCATGTCGTCTAAATTGATCGAACTGATCAAATTCAACCTGGTTTCAAGCTGTAGCAGCGATTTGTTTTCAGCTAAACAAGTCAGCGCCGAACAGCAGATGAATAAAATCAGTGATAAGCTGATGATGAATGTGTAACATTTAGCAGCCAAGCAAACTCGAGCTAAACAGGGAGTGAATATCGGACTTGAATTAATCAGTTCGACACAAAGAAGACTCCCGATGAATGTTGCTGTTGTCAGCTTAACAACTGTGCAAAGTGATTATGTGTTAGCGTTCAGTGACTGATCAGCAATCGGGCGTGGTTTTCACTTGCTTTTTCAGAAATACAGGAGTACTTATTATAGTTTCTTTCAGCTCTATGAGACGTAAACAATCAATAGTAATGTCAAGCGCAGAAAGCAACGACACAGCATGTCACGAGGTCTCCACTGGGACATCAAAAGCAAGACTCTGAGACAGACTCTATACTGTTCTGCTTTAAACATCGTAGGCTTCTCTTTCACAGTCCATCCTGCTCTCTTCCCCTGCAGCGGTATTTATTTTTTTTACAGAGGAATCCCATGACTTCCCGAGAAGCAACATGACTGCAGCACTCATGAGATAAATACACAGTGAAAGGCAGAAACCTGGACAGACAAGTGAGAATTTTTCAAAAAGTGTAAAGACTTCTAGAAGTTGGTTATTGGAAGCCGAGATCAATAGTGAGGTCTTAAATCGCCGAAAAAAGAAGAAACACACAAACACATAAAGACATGACTTCTCTGCCCTGTTCTGATGTTGTCTCCTGGTATTCTCTATCTTTCTGCCGCTGTAAATAAATAGCTACAGGCTAATGGGATCTGGTCAAGGCAGTGTGTGTGTGTGTGTGTGTGTGTGTGTGTGTGTGTGTGTGTGCACAGACGGCAGCAAACACACACGGAGTAAAGACATCTGTCTTTTTACCTGCTGCCGCACAAATGAAATTCATGCGAAGCAGCAAGAAAAAGCTGTAAATGCAAATCCTTGAAAGGATGGGACGCTGACACCTAATCGCACACATTGAGCCATTAGGATGAATTATTGATGCATGCTCATATTTATGCAGGTAATAATGGGAAAAGCGTTAATCTTTTTTTTACCCAACCTACAGCGCAAAGTGCTTCCATCACTGTTCCCTGCACAGTGGCTTTATTTTAATCAGAAACAGACGGCGTTCGGTATGTATCGAATTAATTCTGGCAGTTTCCCAGGAAGTGCATTACGGTGAGACGTCTTCAGCGTTCTCGCTCAACGCCTCACCTTTCTTCTGTCTGACAAAGGTTACTGCATGGTCGGATAGCCCAGGATACCTTTTGGATACTTGAAAGTCCGTGACTTATTGAGCCGTCTCAATTCTACACGACATACTGAATCTTAAAGTTAAATATATGGTGTTTTATACAAGCATACAAGAAAGTCAGTGTGGGGAGAGTACTGAAAATCTGTGCTTCAGTGAAAGTTAGGAATGGAATAATAATGGAAACATTTACATTATCAGTTATTGGCACAGAAATAAATTATAGCCAATAATACAAAGCCAACGTTTAGCCTTTCTCGCACTCCAGTGTGCATAAAAAAAGCATAAAAATTATGGTTTCTATTACTGGTTATTTTATCCGTATCGGCCATGAGATTCAGGTAATCAGCTGTCAAAAAATGACAAAATAAGTAAAAAGTGAAAGCAAAAAGAAAAAATTGACTAACTTCCCTCTTAAAGTGGCTCTATATGACAACTTGTATCAGCAGATTGTAACCTGACGTGAAAACACGTGTCGGACTTTACGCAAGCTCTCGAGTTCCTCGCGTCGCTAACAGAGAGCAGCTAAAGCTAAAGCTAACGAAAACTAGCCTCCAGCACAACACAGAAGTTGGTTCAAAAAAGTTAAAAGTTCCTTGTAACACATTAAAATCAATGTAATATTTGATCCAGGCGGCGCTAATTTGAATAGATTTTCACACAAACCATTTTTCATCTGCCTGATTTATAATTCTTTAACTAAAAAGAGACAACGAGCTGTTATCCCTGTGAAATAAATCAATTTAATCTCTTTTAATAGATACTGAGCAGATGATCGAATGCTTTTTAATTACTTTAAATCTCTTTTAATGAGCTGTAAGTGTTACGAATGTAGGTGTTCTTTAAATGTATTTATTTTTAAGCGTCGTTGCAAAAGGGAGCTTACTTTCAAGGGCCTTGAAGACCGCTTGCACAAAAGGGAAAACTTTCAAAATTAAATATATCCTCGCTCACATGATTTCTTTTTCAATGTCTGACATTCTCTATGTGGCACTAACAGCCCACTCTGCTCCCGCCGCATTACAATCCTGGTAAAAACAAACTACAATCCGACTTCCTGCTCAACATCAGAAGAAGACAGACGTTTATGTTCAGTCTGCGTGGTTCATTCCGCCGAGTCAGCAGAATGTGTGGGGGTGTGTGTTGGTGTTAGAGGTGGAGGTCCTGGGCTGTCATAACATTAGCAGGGTGGTCTCAAGGTTAAGCCAGAAATACAGTGTGTGTATTTAAAAAAAAAAAGAAAGAAAGTCTTTTTCCTGTTCTGTCACTGTACAAACTGTAACGCGGTCAAACCTGAGCTCTACACCTAGTTAATCCCTTTCTGTACGTCTTGACGGTAAATACAAAAAAAAGAAAAAAACAGTACACAAATTTAAACCTCGCCAAGAGGAAACACGGTTCAAACCCTGGCATCACATACAAATCTGTGCGTACTCACTGAGGCTTTGTATTGTTTGTTTATTTACTTTCCATGTCAGTCGGGGGCGTGTGGAGATTAGAGCGTTCACCGTAACACGGGGAAAATCACAAGCAGCGGCGACAAAAACTTAGAAGAACAGCAAGAGAACAAAAGAGTCAAAGAGGCGGCGGAGTGAATATGAGGATTTGGTAAATGCAACAGAGGCGTAAACAAAAGGCAATGAACTGGAAAAGGAAACAGAGAATTCTGAATACACCAAACAGGAAACACTGCAGAGTGTTTTCCTGGTTGCAGCAGAGGATCTGAGGCGGAAGAAATATATTCATTTCAATCAAAACTTACAAATAAAACAACTCAAGTCTCAAGTCGCCCAAACTGAGATTTGACTTGGAGTTGCACTCAAAGACGTGAGACTTGTCTGGATTAATTGAGACTTGGAAATGTCTTCAAATCAAGACTAAGAGACTTGAGACTAAGAGACTTGAAACTTGAAACAAGTCTGAAACTGTCTCAGTCTGAAGTCATAAAGTCATAAAGTCAATTTCAAGTCGAGTCTTATGACAATCAAGACAAGTCCAAGTTTCATGTCACGTCACAAATCAATCAGGATTGTCAGCCCCTTTAAATCCTCTCAAAGCAAGTCTCATGGACTCGTCGGCGACTCGAGACTTCAGTCATGTTTATGCAGATCTAAATCAGGTCTCAAGTCGGTCGAGTCATGCTTACGTCAGTCTCAAGTCTCAAGTCAGTTGAGACAACTCAAATCTGCAACACTTATAAGGAAGTCCAAATTAAGTCTAATAGAGAAAGGTCAAGTGTCAAGTCTTTCAGAACAAGTCCTATCAAGTCTCAGTTCTTCTTGTGTCCCTGAAGACGACTCCAAGTCAGGAGACAAGTCTAAATTATGTTTATAAGTCAGTGGCGAGTCCAAATCACGTCATAATTTAAGCGAGACACGTCCGAGAGATTTCAGTGCAAGTCTCAAGTAATCCAAAACAAGTCTGATCAAGTCCTGAGTGGAGTTCAAGCTCCAGTTCTACAGTTTTCTCAGGAGGTGTCCCGGGTCTTACAGCTGATCTGATGAACCGTAGTGAAAATTTTTGAGGGCCGACCTCATTGATCACCAGCCTGACAGCTTGTGGGTGCGGGATGATTCCTCCAGAAACACCTACGCTCCTTCAAACCTTTCTCCCCTCGTCGTCGTCCGGCGCAGGAATAACAATTGCGGGCGCAGTAATGTGTGAAGAAAAACCTGAAGGTCAGACACACACACCGAACATGATGAAGTGAGTATCACCGAGTTTCTTTCTCGCCGTCTCCTGCTTCTCAATTTCACCCCCGCCTCCCCC
>OMLP01008480.1:7387-29265 GCA_900302685.1 Spondyliosoma cantharus | reverse complement strand
GTGGTGCTTCCAGTGTTTGTCCTGCAGAGGGAACTCTTCTTCTGCACCAAACTATGACAGCCCCCCCCGCAAAAAAACAAACAAAAAAAAAAAAACAGGGTGAGAGTGGTGCTGATGATTTAAAGCAAACTGATTGGCTGCTTGCCAAGTTCCAGATCCCCAACACTTTTAATACGGGAAAACTCCAGCATGTAAAGACTTTTAGCCATCTTCTCAACACACTTGAGTGACACACGATATATAATAATATATAATATAACAATACATTTAAATAAATCTCTGATCGGAGCGTTAACTTTGGAAAGGAGTGTGAAACTCATTTCCAGCCCCGTATGCTGGGCTGCTCCTGGATCCCTGCTAGGATCTGCAGGGTCTTTTAAGGATACCGGCCGGTGTGTGAAGGGATGTGTGCGTGACACAACTGCATCCTCAGTCAAAAGTCAGCGCCGCTCTGCTGCTGTACTGCTGCTGCGGCTGCTGCTCCGCACACTGGCACACAGGCGCAGCTCAGCCTCGGGACAAGCACCAAGCACCAGGTAAGATCCGACTGTCTCCACCGCAGAGTAGATAAATCACGTCGGTATGTGGGGGAAAATGACATTTTCAGAGCGGGTTTTTTTGCATGCGTCAGGAGCATGTCTGCATGGCTGTCGCGCAAATGTAGAGGAGGTGAGTTTTGCTGCGGCGCTGATAAGCTGCATTGGGCGCGGTCCGATCTGCATTTTGGGCTGCAGACAGGACAGAACCGGGGCCCGCTGACACTGCGCCAGTGGAGACACTTGCCCACACAGGCGTGCTGCGGTTATAACGCTTGCATGCGAGCGTCTTGAGTTTCCATCACTTTTGTTCCAGGTGTGCATGTTTCAGCCTTTTCTCATGGTGTCCCGTGTTGAACTCCTGCCAGGTGACAGCAGCCAAGGGAGTCAAGGTTACTGATCTGACCGGACAGATTCCAGCCGACATGGAGCTGCACCTTCTCGCCGTGGCCTGTCTCCTGTTCGGCAGGATAATGATGACGCATCAGACTGTACACAGTATGTGACACTTATTAAAAAAAAATAATAATAATAATAATTTCACACATGTCCAGACTGCCGTCATGTCTCCGGCACAGAAGATACATGCCAGGAGTTAGAAGTCTATTTGATGCCAGGCACTCGGGCGTTTAGATTTATTGTAAGTGATGATAAAATGTCTCCGCTGTGCATAATGTTTCAAGTGAATCGTAGTCCAGATTGTCAGGGACAGATGGACAGAAGTTCCATCACGCTGCAGCAAAAGTGTCATTACCCAGTCTCACCACAGAGATCAGTAGAGTTTCATGAGGGTTATGTAATACTACATGCAGAAGTTAACAAAAGGCAACCCCTGTTGTTATTGCCTGCTTTCCCACTGCATGGATTGGGAGATGGTAAGAAGGGCGAGATGAGTAGTAACCAAGGTTACATCACCCCAAAAGCTCTGTGTTCCCCTGCCCTCGGCTCGTTTTCTTAACATGGATCACAGTGGTTGGAGTTATATGTAATAATAATCATTTTAGAATTGATCGCAGGGAAATGATTTTTATATTAAACATAAAAAAATCTCTGCAAAGAATAAGGCCTTAACAAATCACATGTATGATGCAGAAGTAGCTTCTGAGGAGCTGCATAGACAGAAAGATTACATTTTTTTTCAGCGTGCTTTACTTTTGAGGCCAACTCATAGGGCATCACAATATTGACGTTATCTGGTTAATTCTGTTACCGTTCAAAGGTAACTCGACCAAATTTACATGTTAAAGTGAGTTTGATTAAAGGTTTGGGGAGTACTCATGCACACGTACAAATAAATAGTAGTATAAAGGCTTTCGTGGCTCCAGAAGAAGCTGCATCTACTCTGATAAATTCCGTCCGGTGATGTCACTCAGTGGCTGAACTGGATAGTGGATAATGTAGGCGCAAGGTTTTTCAAAAGGAATCCAAAACTGTCCTTAATGAGTCCATCTGTGGGTCACATGGTTGCAATCCGGTGGACTGCTTTTCAAAACATGTCGACTAAGTTACCCACAATGCAATTTAGCCTCTGAGTGACATCACTGGAGGCAATTTGTCAGATAACATGCAGCTTCCTCTGGAGTAAATTGGTGGAGTTGCCCTTTAAGGCTTAAAATCTACAGAGGTTTAGTTTCTGTATATTTAAAGCATTAAAGTGACTGGGTTTTTTTTTTTTTCATTATGAAAATAGGAAATCATGCAATTTACTTCCTGTTTTCATCTCTTTCAGTGAACTCGGTGACAAACTTTCTGTTCACTCCACGCGGGCCTCAGATGTTTCCGTGTCTCACTTACCTGGAGAGAAACGTCAGGGTGGACTGTGAGTTTCCAGCCACCTACCAGGTCCCCGGGCCCTACTGCGAGTACCGGCAGGACAGCCGGCTGGTGGGCAGCACCTACCCCAATGCCGTCGTCTACGTGTCCACGGAGGACCGCAGGAGGAGCAACGTCAGCCTGGTCTCTCCCACCCTGTGCCGCCTCACCTGGGCCCCTCTGGCTGATGAGAGGCCTTTCACCTACACCTGCAGGGTCTACCAGGGCAAAGACTGGAAGGAGAACAGCATGGCCGTCCATCACAGTGAGTGCAGCTCGCCTCAGATTCTCAATCTGGTCTGAAACAACATCTGAACTCGTTTTTTGCTTCTGTTGCAGGGCTTCTTCCAATCTGCTCCGCGATCAGCGTGATGTTCAAATCTGCGCCCTGGTTTTTGTCACTGGTGATGTCACTTCCCGTGGCCGTGGGTCTTCTGAGTCCATGAACTCCCCCTTTGACTGGGAAACAACTCAATGGACCTTTCCTACATGATTTGTGACTCGCTCTGGTGAGGTGGTCGGTGATTGACGCAAATGATTTTATTTTCTATGATTTTTATTTTGAGGCAGAGAGTAGAAGCCATGAAAACAGCTCTAAATAAATAAGATTGACTACTCTTTAAAAAAAATATATCTTTTAGGTGTGAGAGATTCTATGTACAGACCTCATTCTCACCACTGTACCTTGAAGACCATCGCTTCACTACGTCTTTAAAAGGGTAAAGAAATGATGATGCTATCAAACGAAAGACATTGCAGATAAATGCATAATTTTCTATTATAACGTCTATTATGAGGAGCAGATTTTAATCTGTTTTCTCGATCAGGTCTCCTGTAAATAAGATTCATTGGGACCCATCTGTACGAGGAATAATTTCGTTATAGCCAAATGAATATTAATTTTGTGGTTTTCTATTTTTAAAGGGAAAAAAATGCTTACTATAGATTTATATTGCACCTTATTGCTGTTCTGAGCATACATAGGTTTGCTTGTGTACACTTACGTTAAAGTGTATAGCGGAGAGCCTTTTGATTGGGTTTATTACAGCACGGATTCATTAAAAGATTAAAAATAATGCAGTTTATCGTCTGTCGGTTCACTCACTTATAATAATTTGCAGTCTCACTAGTTTGCTCAGCTATATATATAAATATATATAGTATCTAACCTCAACAGGTATTCAGGTGGCTAATACGGCTATTGAGTAATAGTAAAGAATAACTGCTCAGACACTGCCTTTCCTGCTAGCTAATGTTAATCTCTGACACCTTCAGTACCTTTAAACATCTGTACACCGGGCCCCCATGTGAGGTTCACCTCAAAGCAGCTCAAAAAGTTTCTTTCTCCTCCAACACGGTGCAATATCAGAGTTTTCCCCCCCTCGGATAGCAATAACAAGGCAAATACCATGATTGTGATGATTCATCCTTACTTGAAGACCTTTGGAAAAAAAGACTCTCACGTAATTTTCACTCGGTGCTTTGATGCTTATCTGCCCTATAGCCTAAAAAGACATATAAATGTTTCAAATGTGCGGATGTGTTAGCCGCTAGCTTGCAAAGAATGTTTAAGGGTGTGGACAAGGTGCAGGCTTTAGCTCTGGAGCCTTATAGCGAGAGTTATAATGCAGCTGAATGAGTTTCTTATGCAGTTCAAGTTATAACTGATGTACAGTTATTGCCAAGAGAGTTCATGGTGAGATCAGTAAATATTCACTGTTATAATCCTGGCATGTTAATGATCACCTCCAGAAATGTTTTATGATGTACAGTATCCAAAACACCATACATTGACTGTTTATGTGTTTACAAAAAATCTATCTATTAGCTTTTAAAATCCTTAAAATTCCATCCACTCCGTCTCCCTCCTGCTCAACTTAAAAGTTTAAAGGTGTTGATGCTAACATTGAGCCAGCGAACACGCCCTTCCATCTCGCCCCTGCCTTTGCATTCACGCCACGACACCGCTGTTGTTCTAATCATCTGACGCTCTCAAGCTAATGATAATGCTAGGTAGGAAACATTAACGTTGCTTACATTAGCTAGCAATCGTTGACGTTGCCAACACTAGCTAACAATAACAATGCTCACGCTAGCAAGCTGACGTTAACATTGCAAGCGTGAGCTAAGTTAAAGTTGCTAACACTAGCTAGCTAATGTCAGTGCAGTGCAGTATGTTTTGGGTTTTTTTCTTCTCACACAAACTGGCAACTACCAAGACTCTTGACACTGACAAAATACAGATACCACGTGATAGCGACAGTGTTCCACTACTGGCTTACAAATCTTGTTAGAATTGTTACAAGGACGTAAACAAAACAACCATTTTGGACCCAACTAAATTTCAAGAATTACCTCTAACTGCTGAACACAAGACGTCTCCTATGTCACCGTAAAGTTCCGACTCTCAGTGTTTGTGCACTGGAGGTGTCAGGTTTCCACGCCACACTTGTGTTAGCTTAATATTGGGGGCGGGACTGGCTTCCAAACTATTTGTGATGTCACAAATCATGTTCATAGGCCCCGCCCCTTAACATCAGAGAGAAAAAATGCACAGTGTGAGCAGATGAATGCAAAGACGGGCGACTCTTGTCTATCTCGGCACGTACGTCACTCCACACAGCGAAGCTCAAACATTCAACCGTAGGAACGCGAAGGAAAAGACATGTCTGACTGGAGAGGAGCTTTAAAACAGACGCTGCTCTCCTCTTACACAACTACGCATGTCTCAATGTGCACACACATAACGTAGGCAGTCTGTGTGCAGTATGACAGAATATTGTAGCTTTACGTGCTCTTTCGAGAGCTGCTTGATTTGAACACTTCACGTTTACAGTGTACACGCCTTCCACACACAGCCTACACATACACTGCTCAAACAATGCTGCTCACTTCACTCAACCTGCTGTTGTTTTTACGCTCATGTCACATTTTTCAACAATAATTGCGTCCACGGTGCTTTTCTTTTCTGTTTTTCTGTTCTAATCAGTATTATTTGCCGAGTAGTGTTTTACTGGTAATAAAGATGTCTTTATATTTTTTCAAATAGGGAAGTCAGCTTGTTTGGTTTCTGTTATCCTCCCACCAAAGGTGTATGAAGAGCTATAGCAGAACTATAGTAACGAATAAAGGTTATGCACAGTAAAGGTTTCTTGTCTTTTTTCTCAACACACTCCTGTTTCTAATAAAATTATCTGCTTTTATTAAGGACAATTGAAATATATGAATAAAGTAAAGTAATCCCCTACCTCTTGCCTAATGCATGCTGGGATAAACACTCCCCAAGACCCTAAAGACAATAGCTCAGAGTGAAAATCGACTTTACTCTCAAACCTAAAGCTCTTGGAAATCAATGCAGGTCAGGAGTTCTGTTTGTGTATCGAGCACAGCTTCCCTTTAACACTAGATGGCATCACAGCACTTAGTTCCTGCTGGTGGTGGCGCTTCCATCTTTCGCCCTGCAGAGGGAGCGCTTGTTTTGGACAGCCCGCCAAAAAACGTGCAGTAAATGAATGGCATAGAGGTTATACAATCGAGCTCCAACATTGGAGTCTGTTCAATGCCGTGGTGCTGATATTCTTATTTATTATCTGATATTAATCAACACTGAAAAATGAACCGAGCCATCGTGGATTGTATCAGTTACACCTGTGCACTGGTGTAACGTCACTAATCACTTGCACGTCATGCCTAACTTCACTATTTTACAGCCACAGTATATTTAGTACTAGTTACCTTAAACAAGAGGTCAGCTTGTATGGTTATTTGTCATCGATCAGTCTCTCGCAGTAGCTCCACCTTGGCATAGCCGTAAATTATGATGGTAGATGTGTTTTTTCCTCATCGGGCCTCTGCGTGTGGTGAGTAATTTTAGTTTTGGTGCGGCACACACGCTTTTTGCCGACGATACTTCTGTCGTAAAAGCTGAAACCAGTTCGGTTCAGTTGCCTCGACGTGTTCTAAGCAGAAATCCAGGTCAGGTGAGGAAAACTCTCGCTGCTCAGTTGCAGCTCTCAAGCAGCGCAGTGCTTAATGTTCTCTGTGTGTCTTCAATAATCTCTCTCTCTCTCACACACACACACACACACACACAGACACACACACTAATTGTAATGTGGGAGATGTAGGTTTTGAAAGCTGCCGTCTCAGGTTGCATGAAAATAGTTAGTGAGAAGGCGTGAATGTCCAAAAAGAGGTTTGAAAGAGAAGCGTGAACTCTAGCTGATGTCACTTCCTGTGATAGTAAGAATAGTGCACATCAGATAAACCGATGGAATATGAAAATAACATCAAGCTCTTTGTCTGAAGGAACAAAAAAGAAAGCTGTGCTCGGCTTCCTGTCCTTATAAACAACCTTCGAGTCCAACGTCACCGCAGTGAGCACAAAAATCTGCTCTTCTCGTAGTTTGTAGTTCAAGTGGAACATGTTGAGTATGAACTATTACTGTATGATGGAGATAAGGAATTTATTTAGAGATCAGATCTCGAGGTATCAAAATAATTAACAATATATTAGTTTGCTATTTTGTTACCTCGAGATAAAATGTGTTTTTGTGTTGTAGTTAAAAGGCAAAAATGGTCCCAGGATCCGAAGCTCTCTCTTTACAGAGCATTTTTAACCTCACAAAAACAATACGGCATAGGTTAATATTATAATCTATTATATTATAAAATATGTTTTTGTAATGAATTCAATTTCCCTTTTGTCCATAGAAACATTTGGTGGGTTCTATTGACTCTTTTAGTCCGAGACCCAATTTCAGCAACCCTGATCTTGATGTTGTAATCCTTATTTTTATCGTGTTAAGTACGTTCATCGGTAAACTACTACTTCTGTTTAAACTAAACCAAACTAAACACACTGTAACTTCCATTTAGTAGGAGCATTTTATTGGAGAAGTTTATAAAATCCTGAGAGGTGTTTGCCTCCACACGACCAACCGGATTTCCTGTTTACCGTTCAAGGATCACGTGACAGGGCTGATCAGCTGTTGACAGGTTAATCTCATCATGAATTAATATACAGATACAGGGATGCATCGCAGGCCTGACGCTGGGTGTGCGTGTGCATATTGCCTTTTATATTAGCACAGCTCCAGTGGTCCAAACCCCCTAATTTCCTGGCTTTGTGCCAGGGCCGAGCTGATAAATTAGCCCTGCCCCGGCTCGCTGTGACGCTCCTCCAGGCCATCACCCCCCTTTGGGAGAAGCTATCATCAAAAGGTCCATCTTATTTATACAAGCATGGCAAGAATCATCTCCATCGTCTCTGATATGCGTTAAACAAGCGTTCATCTTCCGCTCCATGCAGATGTTAATGGAGGCTCTGCTGCTTTTTCTATGAGCCAATTAGGATCGTCAAGCAGGAGTGGTAGCACAGAAGGACACCTTTCCACCACATCTGTGTCATGCTTGTGGATCAAACAGCATATCTTTCGTTATGTTAACAGATCATTAGTGATAGATTATAACTATAGGTTACTCACAGACAATACTGTAGTCTCAGCATTTTACACTTAAGACCGAGGGAAGAGTCGTATCAACCTTCACAAACCGCAGGTGTAACGTATTAATGAACATTGAGTTCAGCATTTACTAAGTGTTTTCTGCACCAAAAAGCTTAAAAGAAAAGGAGGTTTAACATTTCTTTCAACTTTTTCGTGCCGACGGTTGAGACGATTGACACCATTATGCTAACACGAAGCAGTCGGTCGGCCAGTTTTGAGCAAACAGCTAGCAGCTACCTTTGTTGGCTGTTTGGTGCTGGCAGTCACGCTGGCGCTAGCCCAAAAAAGCGTGTGTTACTCGCTCTGAGTAAATCGTGAGATTAGAAGACAGAAAAACATTCTTATATATGTCTGGAGTGAATAGCTTAGTTTAGCTTAGCTTGGTTTAAAGACTGACAACCGAGGGAAACTGTTACCCTGGTTCTGTCCAAAGGTAAAAACAATCTGACCTTGAAAGCATACTAATTGACATGTCTTTGTTTGTTTAATTCCTAAATGAACAGAAACATAAAAGCGACAAGTTGTATTTTAATATGAGCTGGTAAGCACGTTATTTTATATAGATTTATTTTTTTACCTCGGAGCTTGGCTAGCTAGCTGTTTCCCCCGTTTCCCACTTCTTCCAGTTTATAAGCTATCTAGCTGTAACTTCTAGCGTTAGAGTAAATGGGGTGGCATCAATCTTTACACCTTGCTCAGAGAGAAAGTTACGCAAATGTTTGCTTCGTGTCAGCTAGGCTAACAGCTACCAGCTAACCGTACTGTGAGTTAGGCTCTGTATATTTATGACGCTGATTCATAAAACAATGGAATTCTTGCCTTCTGTCTGAGCACACAGGGAGGAAAAAGAAGGTATGGACATTTTAATCTTCACTACTTGATATTCAGTGTAGGTTTGGTCATATGTATGTTAGAGAGTACGTTTGGTGACCGACGAGGCTAACGAGAAGTGACCCGGTCAAACAAATATTTAACAGCGGGTATCCCTTTAACCCCACTCAGCCGCCCACTTAGCTTCTCCTAATACACCTTATTGACCAGTCAGGCAGCAGACGTGACCCGACGGCTCTGGAAACAACCACTTTAGCGTCTTTGTGATGTGCCTCCCCTTGAATGCCTCTCATTGTGGGATTAATTGTGTGTGAAACAGTGCAGGCTGTGTGTGTTAAACTGGATATTAAGAGAATATGTTGGACGACCAGAGCAATGGGAGATTATTGCGCGTAAAATAATGCATAAATCCCTATGACAGCAAGGCCTTTCAGATGTGCTGCTGGGTAGTGGAACGGACTCATAATGACCGAGAAAAGAACAAAATGGTGTAATAATTGTTAAGTACCTAATTATTAATGGTTTATAATGTGAATAATTCTAATCTTTTAAAGTTATTCTGCTTTTAAATGGATCAGCAAAGTTATAGACCCTACACATCGCTGCTGTACGCATGCACATGATTCATAGTGTAGTTGTAATGTGGCCTCATTTCTTACAGGAAATGACTCTTATCACGGACATCAAGTTTGTCACGTTTCACAAGAACCAAAGTATGAATAGATGTTGAGAAACTAGAATGGCGTGCGTTCTGTCCTATGTCACTTGGCATTTGATTTTTTCTATTTTTTTATGTATTACAGAGAAAAAAGCTTGAGGTTGCAACCGGTAATACGGCACATGGGAGATGATTTGTTCACATTTGCAACCATAAAAATCTTATCAGTTTCCTGGAAGTGATTCGGCATTTGTGGCTTGTCATGGGTTGCAGCCTGTTTGTGCTCTGAGTGCTCAACTTAGCCAGCAGCTAAATGTCACAGATGATCAGCGACAACCCTGTTAGATTCTATTCCGGATCTGATGACAAAGGTTCTTAATTATCATCCGCGTCTCATTTTCCTTGCTTTGCATTTTTCTTCATGGGTACTGCATCATCTTTTAACGTTGTTTCATCACCTATGGATTTATAATTATGGATCATTTAAGTGCAAAAATAATCACTTCTGAAAGAAAAAACCTGCAATCTTTGACATTAATGAGTTGCTTTTCCTTCAGAATGTATATTAATGTAACTCATAAGATCAACTGAGGTCTTTTTTGCTAAAGGTAAAGGAAATTGCAGGCAAAAGTTAACACCATCAACCTTTGAAGATTTCTCTCTGCATAAATGTTTATCTCTTAGCCGTCTTTGATTAGAAGCTACGTTATTCTATTGACCAGAAAATCTCGAGCACCCAACAGACGGGCAAACATCTAATCCACTGAGGCGCTCTACTGGACCAATTTCAAAAAACTGTTATACCTACCCAGGTTTAAAAATACCAGAATGCCCCTTTAAGTGAACCTCAATCTGTTTTAAAACCAATGTTAAACAATTAATTCACTGCCCCAAAAAACAGGAAGCTGGGTCATAGCTTACTCAATGCAATTTGATCAAGACACTGTGGAGAAGGAGGGAGCCGCAGTACAGCGGAGGGAAAATGTGCCCTGATAGTGATCGAAAGTTGTGGTGAAGCCGGGAGCTTTTAACTGGGCAGCCTGTCCTGGACCGATATCCTGGAAACTATTTGTTGGTGATGTGTTGGAGGTACAACATGTTTTTGTTCGCTGAGCTAATGTGAATCCACAACAACTTGTTTCATTCATTCACTGCACTTACCACAAGTAAATTGCTCAGAGGTAATTTAAGATAGCGGCCGCGTGACTCAGTGGCTCGCTTTTACTTGCAGAAGACTTGCACATGCACACACTTATATAGAAACTGTTGAAGTGAGTGACGCTTGCCAGTTTAGGAAATCGTCAATGGTCACATCACCAGCCTTTGTGAGTTTTTATCTTTTTTCAATATCTGAACGGAAGAAGCAGGGTTAGAGGCGCTTAGGTTGGTTTAAGTGAGGTGAAGTGAGAGGGTGTTAAACTTGACTTCCTGGATGATGCACTTATTGAAACTGGCAGTGAGATGTGGTCTATAATGGTGACTAATAATTGTCTCGCGTGTTGGAGGAAACGTTGCTAAGGACTGTTTGAGGACGGCCGATCAACAGCGTACTCTACATAGCCATGTAAGGTTCATATTTGATCTGGCTGTATCTATTGATTTATCATTTCACATCTGAAATATAATAGTGAAGCTGAACTGAAGCGCTTACTGGCCTGCGTGACCTGACATGACCTGCGAGGATCTCATTGAGAGCATGTGGGCTGCATGTGTGCTTAATGAGGGGTGTCCGTCCTGCACGAGCCTCATTGCTCACAGCTATCTGCACTGTTCAAGGTGCTCTGTGGTCGTACCGGAGTTGCACAATAACTTCAAGGCACGCTAGGTCAAGTTGTTTTTTAGAAGGTTAGAGACTAAATAAAGAAAGAGGACAAAAATAAATAAAATACTTTGTCAAGTAAACACAGTTCTCCGACTGAACTAAGAGCACAGTGGCTTACAACTGGTTTGGCTCAACAAAGGGTAAAGCAACCAATTTTATACATTTAAGTGTGTTTACAGGTCTTACAGCACTAATAATTAAGTGGAAAAAGTGGTATAAAGCCCCTTGTGGCTCGAGAGGAAGCTGCATTTAGATAGATAATAGATAAAAGAAAAGGTGATATCTGTGTTTCATGGTATCGATTTTGATCATAGGTTTTTAAACGGTCCATAATGAGTCTGACAGTGTCCAAAGACCACAATGCTAGCCAGTGACCTGCTTTTCAAGATCAGGCATCTATATTACCCACAATGCAACTCAACCACTGACTGATAATCACTGGAGGAAATTTATCAGATTAGGTGCAGCTTCCTCTGGAGCCACAAAAGGCTTTACAGTACTACTTTGACATATGCAATAGTACTCCCCAAGACCTGCAAACACACTTTAATGTGTCTAATTGATGGGACTTACATACACAGGCACATTCTAACAAAGTCATTGTGAAATGCCATTTATGTGCTCATAACATTAGTCATCATTATATTGCTGTAAAATGCTACGATGACAAAGACGCCAAGACACAAATAACATCTCGTTTTTCTTCCTTTAATTGCAAGGTCATTTGTTGATTTATGCATCGAATGTTTTACATAGAAAAACTGCATTGTTTCAAAATACCTGCATGTGGATATCAAAGCCAAAATAAGACGGCATGATACTCTTTTTTTCATAATGAAATATAACAGCTTTTATGAGGTTAAAAAGAAATCTCATTTGGGCCTGGAGACACTATTGAAATGGCCCCATAAGACATTTATTTTTAGTTTTTGTAACTAAAGTAGTAGCAATTTTACTCCACGAAACAATTGAATTCTCTTGAGTTTTGACTGATCAAATGAATAGTATTTTTACAAATCTTTCAACATAAAATGTCACACAAATTCATACTTAATTTAAGATTCTTAATTGTTCTGTCACAAAATACTTACTAGCATCTAATGGCTATGATCCTCAAACACAAGAAAACATCAGAAATACAAAGTCAGACAGTACGTCACTTTGAACAGGTCCAAACAGCATTAATCAAATACAACAAAGAAAATATGTACAAAATAATGTATATCGGAAATTAGACAAATGCAATACATTACTCACTGAGGTAAATGGCAGGAAAAATCCCTTCAACACTTCAGAGGTAAAATATTTTGAGGTACGAGTGTTCATATATTTATTGATATAGTTTGGACTGGGATCTGTACACAACCATTTCTGACACAATCATACATAAAGTATAATACTTGAGTATAATCACAGTCATGTAAACCCTTCATATACAAAAATTGCTACTAAAGAAGATAATATGTACAACATTAAAAGTCTGTGAGACCATGTAGGCAGAATTAATTGCCAAACTTTGTATGAAATGTGTTACGGTAGACAACTCTTTGGTGCATAAAAACTGTATCTGCATCATCAGCCTCTCCACCTCCCACTACTCTCAAAATCCGCAGTCTCCAAAAAGTCCCTTTTACAGAATGTGATTAAAACAGATCTGATTTCAACTTGATCAACATGCTTTCCTCACTTTATCTAATGTGGCTTTGACATTATGTCAGTAAACTGTTTTCAGAAGGCAACGTGTCTAATGTAGCTGCAAGTCCTTGCCATATAAGTTTAATAAATCTAAACACAGCATAACAATATGGAACTCCGTACAGTATATACATTGCACACATTATAGGTGCACATATTTACAAGCACACAAATTTCAAAGCAATGTTCCATCAGCTACAATTCAAATAAAAACATAAATAAATACCTTCATACAGAATATGAATGATGGATTGATTTCAGTGAGAGATGCAGCTCATAATACCATCTAATAATCAGGAAATATGGCTTATATTCAACTTGAATTTGACCACGACATCAGTAATCAGTAATAAACACTTGAGCTATGTGTAGAATCTGAATATTTTCAGGATATGTGTCACTATGAAGATGATACAACAGAATATGCTAAATAAAACGGTGTATCATCTGCATAGTGACACATTCTTTGGTGCCCGTTTAAGCTGAATGACCTCACTAGGTGGACCCTTGTAATTAAGGGCTCAATACTAAAAGATCTTCTCAAATTGAACCCTTGAAGACTGAAAATGTTGTCACTGAAGCTTGAATCAGGTGTGCAGGGCAGGGCAGGGCAGGGCAGGAGGCCCCCCAGGATTTAAAAAAAACCACTGCCATAGAGAATGTTAGATTTAGTCAGGGTTTTTTTTCCACTCAATGTAAGTACCCCTTTAAAGACTTCGGTGCCTTTATCAAATTACAGTTGACATTTACTGTAAGCAATTGACCAAATATCAATATATAAATATATTGTTGCCACTGCTGCATTGGCCCTGAACCTCTCCTAAACTGGCTCCTCATCCACAGCAAAGTGTGCGGTCAAGCACTAATTTATTACTGAGATGCAAGGTCTTCAAACAAAGGAAGATTTACCAGTGTTGACCCAATGTCGGACTGGCCACAAATAAAAACATTTGAGAAATTACTTAAGCTCAATTTATTTGTCAGGCACTGTGATACGGTGTTCTGTCCTGTGTTATAAACTTTACTTTATATTTTATATGCCACAAATCAGCAAAAAAAACAAACAAAGCAAAACAAAATATATACATATGTCCAGTTTTGACAGGCAATTGTAAACAAGGATAGTTTGCAAATACAGACTTGACTCTCATTCATTTTCTCTCTTCAGTGCTCTAAGAAATGTTTTTTGGAATATTCAATGCTGTTGAAACGCAGCTTTTACGTCCAATGTTGTGTAAAGATTGATGTGCTGCCTTTTTTGGATTTACATCTTCCAAGTCTCTGAATGAAGAAGAATGCTGAGAAGAATCTGTGAGGGAGAATGGAAAATGCTCATGAAACATTTTATTTGTTATACCTTTAATATATGCACTTACTGCCAGACTAGTTATCATTCTTGCCTATTTTTGATCCACCATCCATCTCAGCCTGACACCCAGCTATGTGTGGTGGTCTTAACCCTCTGGGGAAACCCATGAGATGCAGCTGCAGGGTCAAAGTTGAAATCTAGTGCCCCGTCTTCCATGAGGGTGTCATGGAGGACAGTCTCCATGTCACATTCAAACCTCTCGATCGACATGTTGTCCAGGTCACTGGGCAGCCGCTCCTGATGATGACTGTGCGCAGTGTGCGGATGAACCAAGTTAAGTTCCCTGTAGACGTTGTTGCTGCCGTTGCTTGCCGACACATCATTAGTGTGTGCGGGGTGTGCGCGGGGCAGCTGCATGCATGTCCTCAGGCTGGTCATTCGAGGAGGGGCCCCTGAAAGACTAGTCAGGGGGATCATGTTACAGCTATTCAAGTCTCGTGATGTTGAAGGACGCTGGCTATGTATGACTTGTGGATTGACATGAGGAACTGGGTGTCTCTGCAGAGGATTCATCATTTTCACTCCATTATGAACCCCAACATGGCTCTGGCTGCTGTAAGTTGGCATTAGGGAACCTCCCCTCCCAACCTGAGTGTCTCGAGAGGGCATCATGTCCCTACTGGCATCTGCGGTCAGCAGCTCTTTGAGGAGGCCAGCAGGGCAGATATATTGGTTCTCATAAGCCCCAAAGCCTGGCTTTGTCTCTGGGAGTGTCTGCAGGGGCGCAGGGGACAGAGAGTTCATCCTCACCTGGCTGTACATGCACTTACGGTAGTCCTGCTGTGGGTGTGGGGTCAAGCCAGTGGAGCTGTAGGGGCCACTGTGAAGCAAAGCAGAATTTGGGGAATGCGAGGAGTCCAGCTGAGGAGGTTTAGGAGACAGCAGGTTCAGGTTATCCAACAGGCTCTCCATAACTTTCTCTGAGCCTCGTTGGCCCATTGATCCAGTCACCTCGGACAGGCTGGGCAGCGTCCCTGCTGCTCCAGGATACATCATGTGGCCGTCAGGCTCTCCCAGGTCATCCTGCTCAGACGGGAATGGTGAGTGGCGACCACTCAGGGTGCTGGCGTCAGAGCTGGCGCGTGTCCTAAAGGAACTCCAGGCTTCAAAGTCCTCATTGCTGTGGGAGTTTGGGCTTCCCAACCAGTTAGAGTACTGGGAACCAGGGCTGCCTGCTCCACCCTCAACCCCTTCCTTTAGAGCCATCTAAGGAGAGAAAAACATTGAGTGCTTACACAGGCTGCCATAAAAAAATAGCTGTGCATTATTAACTTACATCAAAACAATCTACATAGTTTGACACTTTGGGGAAAACACTCTTTTTGCTTTCCTGCAAAGAGATAAATGAGAACATCCATACCCGTCTCATATCTGAGGCCACCGGTTAAATCAGCTTAGCATAACACTGGAAACTGAGGGAAACAGCTAGTCTGTCCAAAGGTAACACAATTGGCTTGACTTCCCGGAGTCTTGTCATCGATGTGAGGGTGCCAGGCAACCAGCGGAGACACAGTCACTACGTCTGATTGCTGAAACATTCCTGCACACAAGCTCTAGTTGTTGCCTCCCATTTCCAGTCTTTATGCTAAGCTAAGCTAAGCTAACTGGCAGGCTGTAAGTTCATATTAAAAGGTGCAATGTGTAAGAATTTTAGTTGAAAACGTAAAAAAATGTTATGCCACTAACATCATCAACAGAATGCGATCAATATTGTCATCTAACTGTCAGCAGGAAAGCAAAGAACAGTATTTTATTAAAGGTCAAACTTTCTTTAACATAGATTCATCGGAATTGTGAGAAAAAGATGAATATCCAACATAATATATACAGCTTATGTTAAATCAACAGAATAATGTCAATAAATTGGGGACTGTACCTTTTTCTTTGTGGCCCGTCCTCTGCTCTTTGCCAGCTTACTGTTGTTGTCCATCGAGGCAGCTCTGCGTCGAGGTGACTTTCCGTTCTTCCCCCCCTCTGGGTTCAGCATCCACCAAGAGCTTTTTCCCGTGCCCTCGTTCTGTATGCGCACAAAGCGGCTGTGCAGGGACAGGTTGTGTCTGATGGAGTTCTGGGCGGGGAAAAAGAGAGCGACTTGTAAGTGATCTGTGGACGTCACAGTTATGCGTCGTCTACAGTGCAGCTGAGGCATCTTGACTTTATGATATTGGGCAACAAGTGGGTCAATATATTTTTTTTTTATGAATGATGTCAAAATATGCTAGGGTGTCTATAAAGTGTTGTGCAAATATACTGCAAACAGAAGCCTCTGTGAGTTATCCACGGTTGTTTTTCGGTGCATTGCTGCAGGGGAAACATTTGTCATTTTCCATACAGGGCAAAGTATAAGCTGGTAGTCGAGTGTGATGTCAAAGCCGGCACATGAACAGGAAATACTCACACGTCAGTATCCTCCGTTAACAATATTATGTCTACCAAGCCTTTTACGCTCCCTTCTCACGCTCGGCAGCATAAGACATTGGTTACTTTGGCACAAGAGAGCGAGGGATGGCTGGGGTATATGAGGTCACTTATTTTACACTAAATAAATATTTGGTACCCTTGCAGGACGGACGTAGGAACAGTCAGGATACAGTATCCGTTACTGAATATGATGACAGACAAAATAAAAGATGGCATCATACAGGATAAATGCACAACAGCATAATAGAAGAGTTTTTCCTCCCAAACACAAGAACCTATATTGAAAGGAAATTTAACAGAGAATACAAACAGTATGCACTAGTACCACAACCAGCAGAGCATCGTTTATTTAAAGGAGACCGAAGATGCTTTTTCGTTTATTTCACTGTCCTTTAGTGTTTTATATGTGTTCTTCGGCATGTAAAAGATCTTCGCACCAACAGAGGCTCCTCTCTCCCACAGAAAACACTGCTCATGAAACACCTTGTTAGTAGCCTTGGTTTTTTTCTGTGACTTTGTGATCACACTACCTCACCATGTCACACATCTGCATAATTTATACCTAGAGGTACTTTAGCAAGTGGGAATTGATTTAACACAGCTGCTCTGTTGTTGTTGTTGTTGTTGTTGTTGTTGTTAGTGGTACTGGCTCAGGTGTGTGTGAGCTGACCAATCAGAGCAGACCAGGTATACAGTAACCCAAAATAAAAGTATGAACCTGAAAATTAGCATCATATGTCTCCTTTACAGTTAGCACTTTTTGACTGAGTTTAAGGTGGAAATTCCTCCAGGTGAAATCTTTTGGGAAAATGCATCAAATATCCGGTTGAAGAAGTGAAATTATACCTGTTGATGCTATTTTCAGTCCAAGCCTCTACTTGTATGAGTATACAATGCATTGTTTTAAGGAATGCATTCAATGCTTACTTTAGAGTCCCATATTAGAGTTTATTAGGGTGGTAAAGCCTCTCCCTCCTCCCTGTAGGCCATAATCATGTGTTTCCTGGGATTTCCAACAAGTTTCATCTGCACTGCCCAATACCACCCTTCCACCGGCAGCAGCTCTGCCCCACCAAACTGAAAAAGCAGCACAAAGAAAACAAGAAAAGTGGCCAATTTTCAGTAGGCGTGTGAGCGAATATATTTAACGTCTCTTACGCTACCATGAATATTCCTCCAGTGAGCTGACAAACAGAAAGAGCACATTCAAAGACCTCTCCTGAGTAAGACAGGCTGTATTACTTTGGGCTTCACCAACCTGCACTTTTTTTTTTTCTATGTGGTCACATTTGTCCTTGTGCTAACTTGTACACACCTAAAGCCTCATTCAGTCTTTTTCGCTCTAATGCTATGTTGCGAACCCTAAGAGGGATGCAGAGGCGCCTCCTGCGGTAATTCTGTCAGAAAGAAAAACATTGACGGTCGACGAGCAGAGCGACGAAACTGCACAGCCCGGTCGCTCTGGACAAAATCTTCCTGATATGATAAAATTGCATGCGCTGGATGGTGGGTACAATGAAAGACCAAAGTGCAACACAAGATGTACTAGCAGGGAATTTCCCCTGAATACCCATGTGAATGCAAAAGCAGATCCCTGCAGTTAGTGAAGCCAGATGTCCCCAACCACAGGATTCAGCAGGGATACACAAAACATGGAGATGAAGACACACACATTCAAAACAATAGACAGATTGTCTGAGTGTGTCTCCGCAATGTTTTGGGCTTTGGCCGAATGCATTCAGTGCATATTAATCATCAGAATATGATTCCCATCATTTACATTTGTCTTTATCACACATTTATTTAAAAGGGACACTATATGTAGTTTTGGAGAAGAAATTCAAACTCAGAATTTTAACATTTACAATACAACTGAGGTAATGATACAAACTCTGAAATAATATTTTTTTTTTTCCATGACTGAATAAACAAGCTGTTCTCAGAGGAAAATAAGGTCACCAGAACACTGTTTGAAGCTAGAAGGGTGGCAGGGTCCGCCAAACATAAACACCGTAAAACAGTATGAAACTGTGTCGTCCTTTAGGGTCAGTTTGTTTATTCATTTTATTCAGTCATGAAATCTAAGGAGTTTGTGTATTGAGTTTGTTTAGTTATAAAAAAAAAAAAGTGAAAGAAGATCTTTGTCTTCTGATATTTTAAAGATTATTCAAATCTATAACTTTTGAACTGAACAAAAAAAAACAACTTTAAAGGATAGTTTCATGTTGAGGATGGCACTATAAAGTGAAAAAATAGACTTTATGAAGTTGCATTACCAGAGTGACACATTTTGAGAGCCTTTTTGAATGACTGTCCCCAAACAAAGGCATTGAACCACACCAAGTTCAACCTCAAACTACACACCCAAAGCAGCCTTTTGAAGCCTGATCATAAGAGCGGGGGCAGCCGGCTGTGCATGAATGACACATTTTTAGTGAAGAAGAAAGCGAGGGGAGGTTACGGAGTTCGAAGCAGGGCTGGGGAGGGCGACAGAATGAGATGTTGTTGCTGCCGGCAGAGCTGAGGTCAATGAGTTCACTGCGTGCTGAACACGAGCTCCTCAGCCGGCGCTGACAGAGACATGCAAACAGGTTTGATCATGGAGCAGAAACAGAGAGAGGAGGAGAAGCATCAGAAGTGACGTGCTGCGGTGGACTGTCCGCTGTCTGACTGACCACAACACAACCCCCCACCCCCACCTCTGCTCGACACCTCCCTTCTCTTCCACTGACTTTTAAATAAGGCTTCCTGTGACAGAGGACATCCTGCACATGCAGGACTGAAGTTAACACTGTCTGCATGGCCACAAAAAGCAATGCTCAATCTGACTCGTGTTCATTTGATTCATGACCTTTTCTCCCTTTTTTTCTCCTCTTTTGACATGATCTCAATCTGTAACCGAAGACAGGAAATGAGTCATTAGCGGAGGACCTGCGATCTGAGCATGGTGCTGCACAGACTCAGTCTGTAAATCAACTTTTATTCGCCTAACCAAAAGACATGTCTTGCTCACACACGGCTGAGATCGCTAGTGAAATGCAAATGTCTACAGCCTCTCTCAGTAGAGCCAACAATAGATCGCGGGCTGCATGACTGGGCCCTGTGAAGGACTATTCTCTCCTCGGCCTGGGATAATCCTTGTCTCAGACAGACCTCACCTCAGCCCAAAGAGAACAAAAGACATGTCCTGCCTCACTAGTTCAGGAGGTGCCCCACACACACATTATGTCTCTGAGCGTCTGACCCAAGGTGGCCTACATGTATCATTGTGCTAAACTCTATAAAAGCAGATTGTAATGGTCCTCAATTTTAACCCACTTTGAAGTCTAAAAATACGCGCACCTGTAGCTGCATGGCAGCTCATGTGAATGTGCGACGTTAACAAATATTGGGTGACCTTTCTTGGCACCAGGGAAGTTCCCACGCACAGATTATGACGGCCTATATGTGACGAAAAGTTCATGAGAAAAGATCTATTGTATTTAAGGGCGCACGATAGTAGTAGTTTTGGGGAGGGCATTTTAAACAGAACAGAAATAGCTTCCCCTGAGAACAGCTCGTTAACTCAGCTATAGAAAAGATGAATGTTTCTGAGTTTGTATTATTACCTCATTAAAACGTGTAAATATTAAGAGTTTGGATGCTGATTGCTTAAAATGCATTTTCGGTCAATTCTGCATCAGTCCTAGCTTTGAAGAAACCAAAAATCTATTCAGAGCTTATGTTGCATGAACATATACTGTTCTCTTTCCCATCTGATGCCCTCAGAAATGCCACCTGTTGAACTGCATGCTGCGAAGAAAAGCAGAAACCAGTTGTCTCTCTGCAGCAGATTGGTTTAAGTCCACTTGCTGCGATCCAGCTCATAGCACCAGTTAGAAGAACCATCCAGATTCTAGCATCTCTTCAGATGCACTGAACGATCATCAACTGTGATCAGCTTCATCAAAACAAACTGCTGCAGCACAAGTTGACTCCTCCTACCAGACTTCAAAACAATCGAACTGACACAGCTGCTGTCCCTTGTGTACTGAAGCATGAGGCTCGCAGTAACGGTCGCAGGATAAGTAAACAAACAGGGCCCGGTTGCAGGGACAGGTGCAGCCGCAGTGAAAGTGGACTCGCTTGCACCCGGTCGAAAGCGTTTTACATACGGCGGCAGACACGACCACAGACAGGACAAGGAGTATCCCCCAAGAGACCGGCTGCAGGAGAGCAGCTGCTACTCAAATCAGCAGCTCGCTTTATATCAATGATGAGGCCTCGTGTTGAGTTTGTAATGAAAGACCGGCAGGGAAGTAAGAATCAGTCTGAATTTGCAATCTACATGTCGCGGCCTCACAGCTACGGTCACAAAAAGAATTCGAGTGAGACTGTAACATTTTGAGACGCTGAACTGTAAAACACACCCGCGCTCATTTCAGTACACACTGGGTTCACTGAAATGTTCAGCCGCGACGCGCTGAAATGTGCAACCGTACGCTATCCCAAGCAAAGAAGTCAGTAAACTACTTTAGGGCGAAAGAGTCACACAGAAAAGTCTAATACGAGATAATGTTAGCGACTTAAAGTGAGCTAACATCAGCTCATATTAGCCACCGTTAGCCGCCAGCAATACCAGACGAAGTCAGGCTGTAGCAGGAGTTGTATTTTTCATTAATCCAATTTATAAACCTCATCGCATTTGTCGAGGCATACGTGTCAGCTCTGAGACCTCAAAATAAGGGAAACCAAAAGCAGCGTTTTGGGGGACGTACCCCTGAAAAATGTGAGGTTCAAGGACTGCATTTTTTATGTTTAATAAATTCAGTTTCACTTTAAATTCATGGAAAACAACGCAGAATAAATCCCACTCTAGCGTAAACTTGAGTGAATCTTTTTGCCCCTGTCCTTTAAAGAGTCTGTGCACACCACTGCACTCCGTTTGTCAGCCTCTCAATGGGGGATTTACACAGCGGGACCCCCGTGATTGACAAAAAAAAATCAATGTGGCAGATTTTACAGCCCATTACCTTTAGAGTTGTGTGTAAGAAACAGGAATTGTGCTCCGGGAAAACTCACAGCGTTTGCAAGTATATCTCATGAGAACCAGGGCGATGCTAGCTTCTGGGCTAGGCTATAAAATGCTCCAGCCCTATAGCACTGTATTGAACTTAACTGCACATTTGTATAATGTGTTGCTCTTTTTGTTTTTATAAAGTCACACAGTCTCACTTTAAGCTCTACT
>OMLP01008477.1:1826-16781 GCA_900302685.1 Spondyliosoma cantharus | reverse complement strand
TCTGTAATAGCTGGATCCAATAGAGAAGGAATGGATCTACTCTGCTGCCGGCGCTCGAGTGCCTGACCTCTCTCAGCTGCTCAGACAGGACCCCACGCTGGCTAACAAGAAGGTAGCGCCGCCCACTGCTCCACTCTCTTAAAGGATGATTCTGTTTTAATTCAAGCGTTTGGGTTTTTATGTTGTGATCTTCGGACATCCGTCGTCAGGCGTTGAGGAGTTTGTAGCGATAACGCTACCGCAAAGTCTGACGGGGCAAGAAACACGAGCAGCCCAAACGATCAAACCAAGTCCAACGCCAGGACGGTATTGTATCATCGTTAGACATTCCAGCACCGTGACAGCACCGATCCGGGACCGCAGTTTGCCATGATGACACACACACAAACACACGCAGACTCTCAAGGTGAAAACATCACCAGACGACAGCAGCCTCACGCTCAAGTTAATGAAAAATCATGAAAAATCCACAGAACAAGAAATAAAATTACCTCAAGTCCACAAACACACATTATCTGTTGACTGATGTGTGTCAGGACTCAGCTAACGTCCGTCACACGCCAATGTGACCAGATTCATTCTGACCTTTCCCCCCCCACACTTTTTAATAAATCCTCTTTATTAACTAAATGAACAAACAAAAGAAACAGTTTAAAGAAACCTCTCGCTCTAGCTTACACGCTCTTTAATTGACTTTTTCATGACGTTATTTCAAAGTGCATTCATCTCATTCATCTAAAAAGCATATTTGCTACTTTCGAACATCATTAATAACGTTTTCATGTCAGGTCCGAGGCACGATTGACCCGCAGAGCCACAGGCTAAAAGGAAACGACAGCTTGAGCTCATCCAGAAGTAGCCGTTAGTCCGAGATTGTTGCCGTTTGAGAATGCGAGCAAAGCACCGCGGTATATAGAAAGAGCTCAGCAGAAACGTCGGATTTGTTGGACCTCCTGTGTTTATATTTTTAAACAGTTTCAGCTGAAAATGACGAGAGAAATAAACAAGTCGCAAGAGCAAACAAACTGCCAGCTGTCTATCTGGAGAGGACTGTTGTTAGTGTGACATCACAGGGATTTAGTCGATATCCAGCAAAGAAGTGCGAGTGATTCAGCTTTGACAAATAGCCTGGAGATAAGACAAGGAGAAAACACTTTGGTCATTCTTGAAGAAATGTTTTTATTCATAATGCAAAACCGTCATTTTATTTACACATACACGAGTAAAGTCTGTTAAACTAGATTTTTAGTTTTTGTGTAATAAAAGCCAAAGTCGTCAAAGAGGCTAATTCTCATTAGCCTGATTAGCTTGTCACCTTGTATCGTAAGGAGACAATGAGTGATGTTACGTCCTAATCTGTCTCTGAAACATTTAGTAAAACTCTCCACAGCGGTGAAAAACAAAACGTGTTAATCAGCCTGTTGTGTTTCTTTGCTCTTGTTGATACATATTAAACTATTTAGTTGTGTTAATGGATTGAGTTATGTCTCCTTCAAACAGGAGACAAATTGTATCAATAAAATAAATGTTTTTAACAACCCATATCTTCTTAAGTGCAACATTTTTTTTTAAAATAAAAATTGATAAAACAATACGATATATTGAGCATTTCTACCGCAGGGCCAAGGAACAAAGGACCCTTTGAGCATCTCATGAACTGCATTTCGACTTGAGGAAACACAGACTAAATTTGCTGAATTCCTGCTGTAGCTTCAAGCGCCCCAAAAAGTCCCTTCTCCAGGGTTTGGTACTTTCCAAAGTTCAGGAACTTTTGGGTCGGAGTTTAAAGTACAGGACACTGCTGATTGGTTCCCAACTTGTGCACGGCTTTATTGACAAAATAAAAGTATTTTGTACCTTGAGATGTTTACTGACATTAGTGATAGTGTTATATTGCTTCCTGACTAAAAAAAAAGAGAGCAAGATAGATACATAGTGGGTGCGACTGAGAGGGAATGAACGAGAGGAAGGAGGGGGTCTGCAGTCTTCATTTGATCTGGATTCTCCGGAGTTCAAACATTAGCGTCACGCCGCAGTCCAAACAAAGAACAACATGATGTTCAATCCGTTTTTTGCGTCTTGAAAAAGCAAGTTTGCCTTTAGGTTTATCTTTCATGTCGTCTCCGTTTCTTCACGCAAGTACAAAAGGGACTTTCAAGCTCCGAGTTAAGTTCGTTTGGGTCCACGGCTTTCTTGCCTCGTTGGACTTTGTGTTTCCAGATCTTAGCGCTCAAGCTGGTGGTTGCAATGTTATCAAAAGTCATTATTAAGATTCCCAAAAAAGTTGCAACAATAAAGCAGAATGTGATCATTTGCTTATCTTTTTTTGGAATGATCCTTTAATGTAAAACAAGACAACTGTTTCATGTGGTTGGATACAAGGTTTCGCTAACGTGTGCTTCCGTGTTTTGTGTTGTTTTTTGTCGGGTCGAACCAGGACTTCACCTCGGTGAGTATTTCATGTTGCATGTTGTGAAGTAGCCGTATTTATTATCAGCTCACAATCTTGTGTTGGATGTTTTTTAATAGAGCTCAACAGTGACTGCTTATAATTATTCTAATTAATTCCCCCAGATTATGTTTTTAGAAAATTCAGATGCATAAAGAGTTTTAAGACTGAAAGGAGCCAAACAACTATTGTGATTTTCACCACTTTTTTCCTCGTATCCAAAAGATGCAGCATGTCAGAAAGGGAAATCATGGTCGCTCCGTGGTAACATTAACGATCCGTTCGTGGTAGCAGTGAGTCATGACTTTTGTGGGTGTGGTGAACATCTGAATGGTAATCATGAGCTCCACCAGCCAGAGACGTCACTACTACAGCGTGGGATTGTGGGAAGTGCAGAAATTCTCCATGGCACCGCGAATAAAACATGTTTTTTCTTAAAAGAAGGTTGATATTATACAGATTTACGGCTTCCACAAGAGCTTACGCCGTCATTTCACAATCTCAAATCTCGCGAGTCTGTCTTGGATGGTTACGACTTTATGGATAATAATCAAAACCTTCGATCCAGAGTACGGATGCCACTGTTGAGCTCTATTACTACATGATCTTTGTCTGACTTTGAGCATTTTTTTTTCTTCATTTTGACACACCGTGGCTCCCGACTGTGACCATGACCGTCCTCTTCAGGGGGTGAGTTTCATCATTCGTACATCTGTCGGCACCTTGCGTGTAATAACTGAACAGCGAGGCTACTGCAGCCTGTTGAAACGGTGACAAGTCGCATTAAAACCGGCCATAATTCGGCTCCGCGTCTCTTGATCTTTCATCTGTGACACAAAACTCCTCGCTCTGAGACCTGCGCCTCTGCTTGTGTAACTTTCACAAGCTCATTCTGCTGAGATTTTCCCCTTAATAGTATTCTGTGAACCCTGTGTTAAAACATCCAGATCATGCATTTCAAAGGTCCACTATCAAAAGGATTATGAAAGATAGCTTTTTAGCTCCTGTGCCCCCCTGACAACCCAAATCCTTTTATTTGTCTCCCTGTGCGCTTAAGAGATTTGAGCTCATGTTTGTTGTCCCTCCCCTGTGTCACAGTTCTCACACTGTCCTGTGGCCACGGCGGACCACCTTCTAAGAGTCGCCCTAAGCCTCTGCCATCCCCACCCGGACAAGATAGGATGGCCGCCATTGAAGTGTAGGGAGATGTGGAGGGGAGATTAAGGAGAGTCTTAATGCCCCACAAAGACTTCACCCACTTAAAGATAATCTGAAAGTAATAGAGCAGGCTGGGATTAATTGTAGAACAATGCAGGTTGTGTCCCTGGGAAGGTGCTAAGTCCCCCTCAGGCCTCTTTGATGTTCGCTTTAGCCCTCAGCCTTTCCCTGTTCAGCAGCGATGGATGCCTTTGCACAGATAACGTTCAGAGATGCTGAACAAAAGTCACAAGACTCATGAGAACAGAGTCTCTAAAAGAAAGAGTCATTATATCTGATCTGCAGTCGTCACGTCCTGACTTTGCTTGACAGAGGTTATGTTGAGTGTATCAAATGCCAGGCTCTAAATCACATGTTTGAGCAGGACTGAAGGGATTACTCTTCATCCTGGGAGGACTTAAGTGTTTCCTGTTCTGACCAAATGTTTGTTAGGATCAGGTGTTTTTTTTTTTTTTTAAAGATACGCACTTCAAGCAGCGGCTCAAACACCCAGATCTCACCTGAGTCCCTCCAAAGTCTCTGCGGCCCTGTTAAGTCATCAATCCTAGGTGATACGACCACACGTGGACAGCTCTGAGTACAGGTGTGGACGCACCGAGTACACGTTTGAGATGTGATCACTCAGACCACATTCAGAGGTGGTCTGGGCTGCATGTGACCACATTCTTTCAGCAGTATGTACACGACGTGTCCTGAGCCACAGCGAAGGACCGCCCACTCAACCGTCATCCTCTGCTGGTTAAAGTTAGGGTTAGCAAGAAGTAAAAGCCCCAACAACAGGCAGCAGTTAGCGGTAGATCTAATCTAATCACTGAACTAGTCGTTGCAATATTCCCAGACTCCCTTAACAAATCATGCAATTTTGTGTGCTGTTGCATGAGGATAAATGTAAAGTAAACTCTGTGAAGTGGTTATAGCAAATTCTATATCAGTCAGGTCTTCTTGTTAACTCGGCATTTAATGCAAAACATTAAGTTGCTTCCTTCCTTGTATAAAATGTCAGTTTGTCGCAGTATCACCGTACAAGTCTGTCTGCCTCTGTGACTAAAGTCCTGCTGTTTGAACAAACTGCTTCAACTGAATTCATCATTTACAATAGATTTATGAAAGAAGGCGACATTTTATTTGACAGTAAACATGTCAAATGTTACAAATACAGTAAACGGTCACCGATGCAGGCTTCTTTTTTGTCGCCCGTGGAAAAAGTCCCCAGACTTCCTTATAACATCTCACAACTTTTGTGTGGTTGAGTTGAGAGAAACTTTTATGGGGTGTGAAACCCCGTCAGTGACAGATTCTGTCAGCAGCAGATGTTTAAGAAACACACCGTCCGTTTCAACTGAAATATTCCCAGACTGCCCTCAAATTTGAGAGTTGTTGAGTGAAGAAAAACTAAAAAACTCCCTCTGTGTCTAAGGTGCACGTTACCTGCCAACATTCAGCAGATGTTTCAGCACCGTTTCAACCGATTTACACACAACGTATAAAAGGAAGACGAGATTCTATTGACAGTAAACATGCGCCAATGTAGACCACTTCTTTCTCCTCTCTATGACGAATTCTTAATTATTTGGGCCATGAAGATATTTCCTTCTTCGAGTGTCCCGGTGAAGTGCTTGTTTGTTTGCATATAGAGCTGCGAAGTGAGATCTGATCACAGGTGGACACTTGAACCGCACGTGGAGACACATCCCAACGCCAGGTGTGAGCTGATGGACTCAGAGCCGTCCACTTGTGATCGGATAACTCGCGACAGGTGACGAACGCCGGGTCTGATCACTCTCTTTTTCTCTCCCCTGCGCTGCTCGTGACGTGGGCCTCTGTTCCTGCTGTGACGGACTTCCTCTGCCACACAGTTTGTAAGTACATCATTAGCCCGTCACTCCTACTCTGTCTTCCTCCACATCAAGTGTCAGGCACGCTGGCCATTGTGTGTCCTCCCGTTGATCCGAGTCCTCTTTGGCCACCACTTCCCTCACTGGGGAGCGCGTGGCGGCGACAGAGCCGTCCCTGAGTGATTGGACAGGTGTAGGGGGGGTGGAGGGCACCCCAGTGGGCAGGAACAGAAACGAGAGGCGCAGGAAGGGAAGACGCCGCATCCTGTTCAGCCTCGTCCATCACCCGTGCCCACTGGGAGAGCCGCCGAGCCGCCCGTCAAACGTCCCTCCGGCCAATCTGTCTTCAGATGTGACAGGGGACGGACAAAAGAGACGGAGAGACTTGAGCCAGACAGCATCTATCACAATCTGTCTGCCAGACGCTCGACACGGAGAGGTGCAGCTACGCATCGCTCCCAGAGTCCCTTCAGCGGGTACAAGCAGACATTTTTCTCGTGCTAGCTGCTGGACAGGCTTGTCGTGCTACCGATTACCATAATTAGCGTCATAGCCTCTAAACACAAAAGGACTTGTGTCCCGTTCAAGCGGCGCGTTCGACCCAGTTCGCGCCTCTCGCGTGTGATCGTCGCATTCAAGTGACAGAGCTGAACATCTGTTTAGTGACCCGTGATGTAGTTTAACAACACTTACAGCTGTTCTGAGGACTTTCACAACATGTTCCGCACGTCACAAGACCAAAAAAAAAAAGACATTTTCAACCTAGTTACAACTACATGTCCTTAGCCAGTTATCTGGAAATGAAAATAAGAGCATATTTTCTTGTATAATAATACAATAATATCAACAAATACAACTGAGAGTAAGATTTACATTTTGGTTCACATTGAATAAACCAACAAAGGACACCAAGTAATTCATTTCTTGAAGACAGCTTTGTTTGGACTTTGGGAATACGTTTGAAATCTTTTAATTCATGCAGCAAGAATAATATTTTTTACATTCAGCTGGTTTGAAGACGTTTTCCATTTGGTCCAATGAGAACTGCTCACGTGGCACATATCCCCAAACAGTTCGTAGCTTTCAGGTTTCCCTCCTTCTCCTTGTGATGATGTCACAATATTAAATAGCTTTTCTCGGCCTGATGAAGGGATCAAAATGACAGTTTTTAGCTAATTAGTTACATTAAAGAGTCAGAGTTGACCTTGTTTGCAGCCTCGAGGTGTCCTGTAAACAGACTGCAGTCTTTTATAATGGGGCTCTATGAGGATAATGATTATTCCCCCCTGTGCCAAATGTCTGAAAGCAGTCTCAGGGTTTTTTTTTTTTTCCAGTCTGCTATTGAAGCTATGATGGTTTTTAAGAACTCGGTGCTCAGTATTTAAGAACATTATTTGAGGAAGGTGTGAATCTGTTTACAAATGTTATGGATCACATATCAGGACTTGAGATGTTCCCAGTTCTGCCGATGCACTAACACAAACTGATTATTCTAAAAGTTAATATATATAATAAATATATACTAAAAAAGCAGTTTCTCATCCGAGAGTTTCTGTCTGAAGTTGCCAGAAGACATAAAATAACAGAAATGAAGGTTAGAAGCTTTTCATCAGGTAATTCTGAAATGGTTACCGTTTGATTTACCGTGTTACGGGTCGGACTTGGAAGAGGTGGATGTGATTTACTCAGCCGACATCTGCACCCACACTCCGCTTTCACCTGTTGACGGCCCGTAATTACGCATCTTAAAGTGTGTAAGAGATCACAGCTCTGGTCCAACAGGTGGATGTGGTTTGCAATGTGACTCGTGTGTTTTTTTTCCGAGTACTCTCTGCATGTGGACATCTGTGGGCGTATCTCTTAAGAGTTGTGTCGCGGGGGCCCCCAGTGTTTTCCTCCTTGACGTGTGCTGACAGTAGTGCGCTGATGTCTGGGTGGGTCTCCACTCTGCAGGTCACACCAACATCATCAATCTTCCCCCCCGGTGACAGGCGGCCGGGCCCCCCAACTGTGGGCACAGTGCTGTGTTGTTTTGTAATTAGGCTCTGTTAGATGGCAGGAAACCATCCCTCCATCGCTCCTTCTCACCGATCCCTCCATCCGTCCACTCCCCTCTGTGCGCAGCTGGCTCTCTGCCCTCTCACGCGGCCAATGAGAGGCTCGGCTCAGGCGACTCGTAATGATGCTGCGGTGATTATCGCGGCTGACAATAGTCCGCGAGAATAATCTGAGTAACTCTCGTTTCCTCCGCTGCACACAGACGGCGCTGCACTGGGCGGCTAAACACGGCAGCGAGGACATGGCCTGTCTGGTGGTGAACGCCGGTGCTGACGTCAACACCAAATCAGTGAGTGATGTTCTCATCTGCATGCAAGGATTTTAAAAAAGGGGCACTCCACCTATTTAGTTCTTTAATAACCACTGAACAGGATGTGCGTTTGATTACAACTGTAAAACTAAATACACATTTATTTCTTTCAAGGAATATTTTTGCCATTCTGGGAAAAATATGTGATTGGATTCATGGATGAGAGTTAGATGAAAAGACTGATAGTATGATAGTAATATAATAATAAATTATTATATATGTTTTAGACAATGATTTTAAAAAGGGGCGCTGCAGCTGTTTAGTATGGCACATAAATAAATTACAGGGGTTTACACAAGACAACTACATTTCCCATAATGCAACTCAACAGCATCTTTCAAATAGAGCCCTGACAGCCAGTCTCTGTTTAAGTAAGGATGCTGTGGAAGTTCAAACCTTCATGATTTCAACAAACGTAAAGATTTCTTGTCATTGTGCCAAAAGAATCCACTCCCATGAAGATCAACAGTGCAGCAGCATGAGTTCCATACCTCCATATTCAATTAAAGACTTCTACAATCATTTTTCCAACGTCTGTAATCATTTACAGTGTTGGGTCTTCTCTGTCCTTCTGTTACTACAGACACGTCCGGGTTAACGGCGACATCTCGACTTGCTCATGGATTCATCTGTCGAGCTCTAATATTCAACCTGCAAAAGACTATAATAAAATGTATCACGTACATGTTAACCTGCCAAAATAAGCGATGGATGGTGACGGTTAGGGATGCACCGATCTGACTTTTTCAGTCCCAATACCGATACCGATGCCTGGGCTTTGTGTATCTGTCGATCCCACCATGTGGAAGAGACTAAAGGCACCAGACTTTCCTAACTAAGACAAAATAATCAAACCGTTACCAAACATTGTAAACATGTAAACAAAAATATTTGAATTCTTATTTATTTGTTATTAAAAAAAAACAATTGTGCATTCAAATCTAAAACAGACTGTAATCAAAAATGTAGTTGTAGGACGTGCTGCGACTGGATATTGTCGATTTTGTCAATATCGGGGCCGATTTCCGATCTTAATATCGGATCGGTGCACCCCTTTATATATTTTACTCGAGTCTTTCTTCAATCCTCAACACGAGCCGGACAATGTTTGAGCCCTGCCTAAAAAAGACGAATAGGACAATATCACAACTTCCCTAACTTCAATGCAATGCGTGACGTAGCATCGTGCATGGGCGAAAATTAGCGTGTCCACCCGGGCGTCGTGTTCCCATTGCTGCCGATGGAAGCTGGAGCCAGTCAACACCTCTGACTCCTGCAGAGGTCATTGACTCTAAATACTAAAATAGCAATTGTGCCCTTTATTCATGAAGACGAAAGCCAGATGTTAGTTTGTGGGATTTTTGTCTGTTGAAAGTGCTCGTCATGATGATCAGTGGAGTGCCCCTTTAGCTTTCCGCTTCAGTGCAGTTATCTGTGTCGTGCACAATCACTGATGTATTATCCTTTTCTTCTCTCTTGCAGCACGTGAGTATCCAGTATTTTTAAATCAAGGAGTGACGGGCACGTACAGTGACTTGTTTCGATGTTAGCGGACAACATCGCGGCCGCCGGTTTCTTCTCCTGCGCCTCTCGGTGACGTAAATGTTCCCGAAAAAATGATCTCTCCGAAAATCCAGCTGTGCAAATGAATTACAGCAGCACGTGTTGTCGGGGTTGCGGGAGCTAATAAATCATGTCATGTCATGTTAATTGTTTCCCAAAACAGTGCGTCTATGTGCGAGCATGCACCACTTGAGAACTTTGCAATTTTGGGGAGAATTACCAGGCAATTATGTTTTTATCATTATCTCGTGTTTCCATAACCTTTTGCTAATTTGTGTGTGTTTTTTTCATGCTGTTGTCATTGGCTGCGTTTCGGGCCTGGGAAACTCCAGGGGGTAGGTACTAAACCCTTCCAGCTCTTTGCCACAGAGTGAAAAATGTCAGATTTAAACTGCTTTATGTGTTGAGAATAAATGTTTTTGATTTTCTCTATGCATGTTTTCCTTTTGTGTAACTCTTGTTCTTGTTCCGCAGGGATACACACCTTTACACATCGCAGCGTTACACGGTCATCGGCACATTCTCGACCTGCTCGTAGGAACATATGGTAAAAACTTGCTTTTATTTAACCCGTTGGTGCCTTAAAAAAATCCTAGCCTTGCTTCTAAATGTAACAGGATTCTGAATTTAAGACTCTTTCACAGCAATGTTGACAGTTATTACCGGTAAATCATCATTTTCTGAATTAAAACCTTGATTTAATGTAAAATAACGGATCTGAAGTGCAGTCAATCAGTGTAAGAGTGACAGCCGGTTCCAATCTGAACGTGGGAGGTTTTGTTTACCTTCGGATCACGGCTTGTTTCTCAACGCTTTAGGTGTGAGGTGTCAGTGAAGAAGCTTAACTCCTGCCCCCCCCCCCTCATGATGAGTCTCAAGTCTTCACAGATGTCATTTTTTCTTCTTATCAGGGGCCAAAGAAAACTTACGGGACTACAGCGGTCGACTCGCCCTCCATTATCTGAACATCAAGGAACCGGAGTGCCCGGAGGAAGACTGCGAGCTCCGTGAGTTTCTTAAAACTTACTAATTATTTGATGGACAACAAATGATTGGGTTTTATACATTTATCTTTTCTGACTTTTTTTTCTTATTTTATTTATTATGTTGAATTTCTCAATGTTTGGCTGTTCCCTGAAATTCTTATTTTAGTTTATGTGCCCATGTGATTTTGAAACACACTTTAGAAATAAAGTTTATTTACCTTCCTACTAAATTATTATAAGGACAGTACACTAGCTTTTTGTATGCAATATGTGTTATAGGCTCACATGTCAATGTCTCAAAGAGTTAGATCAATTGTTCAATCATTGTTTTTCTGATTACACACAACTAAAACTTAAATTTAAATATGTTTGTAAAACATAGTTAAAAAAAGTTGAACAAGAGGACCAGTAACACTCTCACAGCCTGATATGAAGCTAATGTAAGCAGCTAGTTAGCTTAAATTAGCTTAGCAAAAAGAGTGTAAACATATCGACCAATTAATCAATTATATCTCATTCAATGAATCTGTACAACAATTTTCAGTTTTATGTGTGTGCCGCTCATTATGCTAAGCTAACGTCTGTTCTCGCTCCGGCTTCATATTTAACAGCCTGTTCCTTTAAAATGGTTTTCTCTCTAAAAGTTGTATATTCACTGTGACTTCCCTAAAAACACCTTTACTGTAGCTGGAACAATTAAAAGCCAGTTACAGTACCAAGGTGATTTATGGAGTCTCCTGATGGATAGATACCGATAGCTTTATTGCTAAAGTAACTGCTAAATGTTAGGTAGCTAGCACGGTTAGCCGTTGTATTTGCGGGCTCAGCCTGGCAAGAAAACCACCTCCCTACTGTATTCCCTGAAGTCATACTGGCCTCCATCTTCCGACCGTGTTCACTGGTAGCACTGATGCCTGCTATTGGCTACTGACACCGCCAATCGAAACCAACAACAAGTCCCCCCCAGCTTCTATAGGGAACCTGTAACCATGACAAAACAAATAGCACTCCGTTGGCTGTTTCACGAAAACGAATATTTAAAAACTCGAGGTTTATCTTTGTTTATCGTGACGTGGGAATCTCCTGTATCAGTGAACTTTTCTTTCTTGTGATCCATCCCAGCCTTTCAAGTCACTCAGGCCAGAGAGCGGAACAGGAACAGGAAGTTGGCGTCGTTGTTTCACTCCAAGAAGAAGTGGGGCTCGGCGGAGGAGCTGGCTCCGATAGAGGAGGAGAGGACGGCGACGCATCAGCTCGTCCTTCCTGCGTTCAGACCCAGAAAATTCTCCCGCTGAGGAGAAACCCGACGCCGCTCTGCTACACTCACGTATATTCACACACACAATGTAAACCTACAGTGCATGTTTATACAAAGGAAGTGTTAACATGTGTATTTATTATGCACACACACACACATATTGAAGCCTGTGCTGTTAATACCTGCTACGACGCTTCAGCACCGACGGACGCGCTGTCGATACGCGCGCTCTCGATATTCATGCTTTACCGCCGAGTATTTTTCTTGAAGCCTTTAAACGTTAATGAATGTCGCTAAACGTTACTCCTGCCTTACGATTTCAAAACGAGCTCCGGCCACATCGCCTTCGCGTTAAAGAAGTGAACAACTCCGCGCTGCAAACGTGCCCAGATGATGATTAATTCTCACCACGAGGACGGAGATAACTAAGACTTTTTGTTACCGTCAACAAATCCAATGAAAACACAGAAGGCGACAGCGTTTGAATCCGTTCCCCCGTCTGCGGCTCTCAGCGCTCATTACCGACCACAAATATCTTTAAAAGTACGTCACAAACATATTCTTTGATTTAAAAAAAAAAGATAAATATTTCGTTAAAACAGCCGAGCACTGTAGTTTCCAGCAGACGCTACTCAGACAGGACTGCATGGTGCATTCACTCACTCAGGACTGCGCACAGCTGTAGGAAATAATCAACGATGCCTGTGTTCATCACAACAGTGTGGCTCATTGATGAGTTTTAAAATAGTTGTGAGACGACAGTGGAGCTCTTTTGGTTTGGTGATTTTTAAGAGGATTTATGCGCTGTTGGCCCATTAAAAATCATTTGTACTCTGCCGAATCAAACACAAGCCGTCAGACGATTTCCCTTTTTACACAGCCAGTGATTTAGATTCACGTCAGCGCGGCGCTGCAATCGATATGCAGAGACACTTAATATAGGAAAGAACGACAGTGCGTCAGTAGAGCGCATACCTCCACCCACGCACATCAGTCCCCCCTTTTGTACTCACTCACAGATACCGGCCACCACAATACGCCTGATTTTAATTAAGATCAATGAGAAGTTATCAGAAAAAGTCTTGCAAAGTTTTATCTGGATCCGTCCCAAAAGTTACTGTGTATTCTGAGCAGAGATCGTGATTAAGTTTTGTGGAAATTCGTTCAGTAATTTTTGTGTAATCCTGCCGAAACTTCTGTTACATTTACTCAAAAAGCCAGACGCCCCAAACGAGTTAGAATAGTTTAACAGTTTAAATAAAGAAATCTAACCGTTACATTTAATTAATGATGATTGAATTTGATTTCTTCTTTTTTCGCAATTTATCTGCAAAGTAAGATTTTAATTTCATCTACTGCAGATCTGTGGTGGCACCAATGTCTCTGCCTCTGCTCTCCTCCCCGCCAAGTTTGCGATTGTTTAATCGGGTTTTCAGACAAAGTAGCTTGTGAATGCATTTCTGCGACTGACACCGATTATTAGAAATCAATGAGACTGAAAACTGATACGTGGGACCGATATTCATTTGTAGTAAAAAGTTCAGTTCATTAAAGTATTGTTCTAAAGTTTTCAGGTACTTTACTGTTCAGGTATTTCCATTTTCTGCTACTATACATTTCAGAATTTCTTCCTTTATTTGATACATTTAGTTGTAGAGTATTCAGTGTTTATAGGCTATTGATTGTGATATGTTACCAATCAGATAGTGTTGTCGGCGGGACATCGTGTGAGAGGATGTTGCTTTAGAGCCAAGGTAGCACATTTTTTTAAAATCAGTTAATTCGTTTTTGCAAAAAGCTGAATACTGACTCGATAATCTGTCTACACCGAGTTCTCCTACATTATATATTGTCCATGAACGCACCAGCAACAAACCCCAGGTTATTATGAGACAATAACTTTGATAGATTGTCGGGATAAATCCAACAAATAGTAACAATATGAATGTTAAATGTGTTATTTTTAGGAAGATTCCATTCCCTGCAAGTTACATTTCAAACTGTTCTGAAGACGCTTTTTGAAAAAGGGAAAAAATTAGTTAGGAACACGTTTGCAATTTTTTTATTTAATGCTACGTCAGCGCGTTCCTTTAAATCGGAGCCACTTCTAATGATTTGAGTGTTTTGGGCTGCAGGTAACTTCACTGCTCTGCAGCTCCGTTACTTCATTTAAACCTCCTCTGAAAAACTCTCGTGTCAAACTGGTGATTGTGCTTTAATTTGTCGACCCTCTCATGTGTCCAAGTGTTAACTTTTGCAAAAGAAACTTGCACTATTACATTCTGAATGAAGTGTCTTTGGTTTAAAGGGCCTTTGTGTGTTGCTCTCGCCGTCCTTTGTTGTGTGAACGATGCTCGTCGTAACCATTTGTTTATGCCGCCGTTTTAAAAGCTAGTTATGTTTTTGTTCAAGTTATCGTGTAATCCGAGCTTTAAAAAAGAAAAAAAAAAAAAAAAAACTGCCTCCGTTACATCTTTTGCACAATATTTATATAATGAATGTATTTTGGTATTAAATCTGTATTTTATAAATCAAACCGTGTGTCTGTGCTTAATGTCACGCGCTCTGTTTTCTTCCTCCTGCATTGTTCGTTTTGAAAACAGTAGTGCGTCATTGTGTGCGCCGAGTGGCTTTGCTGCTCATATGCACAGCTTCTCCTCACAAAAGCAGAGAAGAACAACTTGTGATAAAGCGTTTTTTTTTTTCCCCCTCTTCTTCTTTCATTCGGCACAATAACCCCCAAGTTTTTTAAGCCTCCTTTGATCTCGCTTTAACTACCTGACTTTGCGGGCTACAGATGGAGTAAATATGGGCCCTCCTAACTCTCCATACGGCTTTAGACCTTAATTCCTGATTAGTTGAAAAGGGCAGCACTTGCTTTTGGGTCCTGGATATCAGACGACACAGAGGGGAACAGAGGCAAGTGTTTTTGTGCTTCATTTTTGAAGCGAGGATGTTGGGGGGGGGGGATAAGAGGGAGTTTCTGTAATAGATACTTATCTTACTGCCCTCAAGCCCCTCAAACAAAGTCCCCCTCTGAAGAGATTATAACCCAGGGAGGGCACATTAACTCTAATCCGATGCTTTGAGGCCTCGCACCCCCATACCTCCCTCTGCCCCACTTATTCCAGCCCCTCTGTTGTTGGGGGGGGGCTACCTTGTATCTGGTGCATGTATGAGCAGTGCCTGTGGCTACACATGAGGGGTTGTGTGTGTGTGTGTGTGTGTGTGTGTGTGTGTGTGTGTGTGTGTGTGTGTGTGTGTGTGTGTGGGGGGGG
>OMLP01008470.1:1795-23494 GCA_900302685.1 Spondyliosoma cantharus | reverse complement strand
GGACAATGACTTCCCTGGCCTCCAGGCACTGAATCCTTGTCATCTCGACGGCAACATAGTCGGCCATTGGGTACAACACCTCAGCTATCTGGATCAAAAAGAGAAAACATGTTAAAGATCCCATCAGCACGTGTAATGAGGCATACAATAAACTCTCTAATGTGTGTTTTCACATATTTCTTTTTGCACAAAACGAAGCAAAACCTTTAAATGTAAATATTTGCCATGCGTACAAGATGTCTTCTACTTCACTGGAACGTCCATTCTCTCACAGGATAGGAAAATGTTTAGTATCCTCTTTTTATCGGCAAAACCCCCTCACTTTTTACTTTTTCTCTATTATGTGTTGAATATAATACAGCGGATAGCATTGTGCCGTCAGGAGTCCAGAATACAGTGTTGATTCACTTTACCAGTCACCAGAGGGTGTGAGAGACCTTTCCGAGACACACAGCGGTCCCAGATTAAATCTCGCACTAAACAATAATGACAAGTAGGTGGCACTGTTGTGCGCACTGAGGGCAGTGACAATGATATGATGCTAACTCAACAACACAGGCTATTACCATCCCATCTGTGATGTATGCTCTCATGTTTCAGATGAATTAAATATGATTAAACAACTCTAACAGTGTTTTACATACTGTATCTTGGTACTGCATGTATGCCTAAGGATCCCATATGATTGGGAATTCTATTTCAAACCAGTCCTTCAGAGTCTGTAACAAGATACTGTGCAAAGTCACTCTAATCATGAAGGAAGTCTACAACCCTTTAGGGGAGACATTAAAGGTGAATATGGTAAGAAAAATAACAGATGTCATATTGAGACTTCTTGTGGATTACTGACATCAAGATTTTATGTCTAAATATGCAAATAGAGCAATGAAACATCGCTAATTTGCATACGTTTCGTGAACAGAATTCTGAACACTGGATCAAGCCCGGTTCAAAATTCTAGTTTTATTTGTTTGACATATTAGAGTCACAGCAGTCACACAGAGAATTATCTCTTTTATCGCTCTGTGAATCAGAAAATATTGGCAACAGCCATAAAAGATCCATTTGCGACATGTTTTGAGAAGGAACATTTAGAAATCAGGCTATGAATGATGTATGAATGAGCCCCTCTGTAAAAAACTTCAGAATTTCAAAAGGAATTAAACTGGAATGTTTGGTGCATGTAAGTGCTACTGAAGCTGAGATTTCTTGCTCAGAGCACAATAATATATCTAACATGTATCACCATGAAGCTTGTTATTTACATCACGACACATTGTTTGTCCGTCCAGATCTGAAATATGAGCTAAAATAAACACCTTAATGTGTATTTTGGATCTTATCTCCCAACTAGTCTGAAAGAAGAACATGTTTCAGTGTTCACTGTTTTCACTGTTCACTGTTCACAGGTTTTACATTGTGTATTACCTCTCCGAGTGCCACTATTATGACTAGTAGCATTGGCCTACTCTATTCAGCTTACTGTTTTGCACCGTTAAGTAGCCACTTGCATTCATACTTTTTTCACTGTTCAGTTTTCGAGAGGGCTGCTAAGACTATTCCTCTCCAGCTTCGCGCTACTCCTGATAGTTCCCCCTTGGAAGCATGTTTGTAGTATTTCAAGTTTACCTCCGCTTACTAACTTGCCATCACATTTTGCATGGAGCCCTTTAGTAATCATGGATGACATATTTACGCTACAATTTAGGCTAAAACTGTTTACATGCAAGTAAACTGTTGATCACCACTAGAGGGAGCTGGCATACCTCCAGTTGTACTTGTAGCAAAGTTTGAGAATAGTCAAAGCTGACCGGTGTCTACAGTCTAACTAACACTGGCTAACTCACCCTCTGTCCTTTAGTGCAGACTGCGTAGCCAACGACGTTCGCCCCATTGGACGTGCCCGTGGGAGAAAGGATGGGGGGCTTCCAGTGGACCTGTAGGACCCCTGGAGCCTGCCCACAGAGCACCTGTACGTCCTGGGGAGGCATGGGAGGTCCTGGGAGGTGAGAGGACAGATATAAGGTTAATAAAAAAAAATACATGCAATAACTGATTATTTCAATATCACCAATATACAATATACAAACAAGTGGAGAGGGAGTGAAGCATTCATCGACTGCACAAATTGGCGCGCACACAACCATGCAGAGAAATGCTCACATACAAGAGAGGGGGTGAGGTGGTGGGAGGATTCAGGAAACAACATTCATTTGTCATGTTTGATAATGTGACATTGCTAGAGGGGGACATTCAAAAGTCGTGCTGTGTTTATAAAATGTCATTTAAGTATATGCTAAGTTATAATGGCATGACACTAACACTGGCTAACAGAGGATACTCCATAATCACACTGAGTTGTGAATTTAAATTGACTTAGCTTTTTCAGAACTGTATTATCAGTGTGTATTCCACTCCATAGTACCGTGCCATAACCTCATACTACTCTTTACAAGAGGAGAATACATGAAGGCAAAATAAAACAATGTGGGCTTCCGGGCCTCTTGAGAGAAGAGCTGTTTGTCTCCGCATGCAGGACACAATCCAGAGAGACTAACTACAGCCCACTGTTTGTTTTCCACTCTCCTGGATCACTGGATAAAAACATGCACAACTGCATCCAAACAGAGGCAACTCACACAAAACGGTAATTTCAGTGAGCAGTGGAGCGGCACTGCTTTATATAGCACTGCTTACTACAGGCGAGGCTATAGGCCGAGGAAATGACTCATCATAATAACTGATCGTATCTTGTGATGTGTGGCCGTTCTCTAATTAGCGATGTGCTCAGTGCAGTAAGCAAACTTGGACAAAATTGCATTTAAATTTGGTTTCGAAAAACAAAATGTTTTAAAAATTTCAATAGATGTATGGATGACAACATTGTTTGTAGTTGTAGACAAACAGTTTACCACAAAAAAATGCCATTTTGCCCAAATCCCTTCATTGTTTACTCATATTAAACAACATGTCATAATCATTCTCAGTTTCATGACTTCCTAAAACCCTCATCCAGAAGTGCCATAGCACTAATGTCATCTCTGCCTATGTTTTAGTTTAATAGAAGAAAATCATTTGGTGCTCAGATATAATATGGGAAACACAGCCCAGGACTGATGCTTCATTCTGACCTGTTCTGCAATATGGTGTTGGACCTGGACAAAATACAATACACAACAATGGCATGGTAAGGCAATGCTGTACTGTCCTCCTTTACAGCACAGTGCAATAAGCTAAAAATTGATTTTGCATTATGTTAGAGCTGGCTAATAGTAAGCAGAAATAAACAGAAGAGTAGCAGTCTGTTATCTCCATCTGTCCTTTATACTGAGTACAAGATTGTTTAAAACGAGTAAAACACAAGAATAATTAACTGCTGACAATCGTCTGCTATGGAGCCATGCATACATAATTGAAAGTGTATCTCTTTGTATAGAAATGATCTTTGCTGACCTGCAGCCTGAGTGCAGAACTCCACACCAGCCTCTTTCCTCTCCCTCTGCTCCAGCGGCAGCTGCCATGGCACCTGGTGCGGCTGAGCCACCACTGTCACTTTGTACACCGTCAGGGGCTTCAGGTTGAGGAAGCGAAGTCTATACCTTCCTGGCTTTACCACTGCGTGCTCTACCCCGTCCAAGAATACGGTGTGACCATAGTTACTGTTGCTGGGCAACCAGGAGAGCTCGGCAGTGTCACGCTGGATGTCATCCACCCGCAGACCACACGGCGCCACCACCACGTTGGCTCCCACCAGCACGGTGCAGCGCAGCTCATCTGATAAGCCTCGGTCGGTGACACACTGTACCGAGACTCGGTGAACGCAGCCGTCCAAGTCCAGCTTCTCCAGCAAACACTTGGTCCGACCACTGTACGTGATACTGGCACGAAGCTCCCCATCTACTAACACGTTGTAGCCAGAGATGTTCCCCCAGCCCAAAGGCACTAGTGGAGGCTCCCAGGCCACAATGACGCTCCGTGCCAGCTGCTTGATCAAAGAGATCTTTCGGGGATAAGGCACAACGTCTTCAGCCAGGTCCTCAGGGTCCAGGGGCCCCCCTGCCCCATTGCTACAGGGAACCAAGGCGTTAGATGAGCCCAGGATGCCATCCTGCAAGGTGCCTCCATCTACTGCTGTCAAGGCCAGGGGGTTATGGTCCAACAGGCCAAGGTCCTCCCCTCCGTCCCCCAACTGAATCGCTGGTTTTTCCTTGTCCTGGACGAACTCCACAAAGTTAGAAGGTACGAGTCCTCGCTGGCCATCCAGCAGCTCCCCTGTTACACAGAAACAAGCAGAGAGGCAGGTGTGATACATGAATACCTCAACTTTTTGCCTCATTCATGTTCATGTTGATGAACAGACCTAAAACAATTACCCTTTAACAACTGTCTGAATATGAAAACAACATAGTCCCTCTGTTATACCTTCTGCAAAAGCTGAAATTAGGCTCCACTAATGCCTCCCTACAAAACAAGGACAAAAGGAAAGCTGTAACTTGTATACACATGATCATCAGTGAGATTTTCCTTGCGGGGTTGGGATGAGTCAGTGAGTGAGAGGTGGGAGATATGTAAACATACAGTATGTACTATTCCCTAAGATGTAAGATGTAACACTGGTACCCCGATGCTATCTTTTATACTCTAAACATAGACCTGAGCAAACACTCCTTTTGAACATTTCCAAGAACTTGAACTGCAGTTCACTGCTTTTGAACATTTCCAGGAATACCCCTGAGCATGTAGATGCTGCGGTCAATACAGAAAAAAACAGCTTAGATTTGCAATGTATTTTTTTTTTCCCCTCAAAGGGAAGAAGTTTGTGTCCAAAAAAAGCTCCCTATCATCATGCCCTTCAATCCCTTTTTCCACAGAGGCCTGGGAGACCTTAAGACCATGTGTGTGTGTCTGTATGTGTGTGTGGATGAGCATGTGTGCTGATGATTAAGCTGAGCCCCGCTGGATTAGTCATCAAGCTAAAAGGGACCAAGGTCCCATCTTGACAACAGCTTGGTCTGAGGCCCGAGTCTCCCCCTACGTGGTAAATACAAGGCTCCTTCACGATGCCATGCAATCTCACCGCCCACAGCTGATGAATCACTGCAGCTGAGTACGACAGTATCTGTAGCGGGCTGCGCCGTCTGCAGGATTGCTAGCTAGGGGGATTAGGACTGCCTCAGATGGAGAAGCCTTCATAATTCTAAAGAGATTAGACAGAGAATCACTCCAATCACAACTTATAAAAAGTGTACGGGAAGTTTTCTGGGTGACACTGGGGCACTGACACAGAGTGGACTAACATAGAGGGGCAGCCAGAAATTGTAATCAGCTAGTGAAATAATGACTTTAAAATGATTAATTAACAGGTTGAATGTCAGAACGGTGATTCTGTTAGCTATAAACAAGGTCAGGCAACTGTTTTGCTTCTTTTTGCTTTAATTATCACGTTATTTGTTGTAATCATTGTAACTTTCACAGTTTTCAAAGGTCCTATAGACGCCCCACAAGCCCTGACAGCCACTCAAGAAACAACCTCAAAAGAGCATGTGCCTTGGGTTCAAATCATCTTGATATTTTCACGGAAAGTTTGTAAAATCATCTTGCTTAAAGTTATTTTCAATCCTCTGTGGCTTTATCAAAGCAAGCTCAAGTCTAAGGAAAATTTGTGACACACAACTGCTGCTCTGAGCACAATCCACAAGAGACGATTTCGTGCTGCAGTGTTGTGCAATTGGGTGCTTTTTGTTAGTTCCTTTCCGACTGCATTCTCTTTCAACAGCCACCTCAGTTGCAGTCCTTCAGTTTTGTCCAGTTATTAAAGCAGCAACAAGGAACTTTAATATGTTGCTAAATCTGGTGGCCACTGTGGACAAAAGCAGTGTGAAAACCTTGTGTCTTAAGTTCTTGGCTGTGTCCGAAATCACTTTGTACTGTTTACCCACTATATAAAGGACTATAGTGAGTATAGCTGTCCAAATGTATCGTGAGATTTATTATATCCAACAATGCATCATGTAAAGTAGTGTACAACCAATGGTCACAACCCAAGCACTATAAACCCATCATGCAATGTGCTAGAGGGAAAAAAATTACCCAAGTAGTGTCCGAAAGTGTTTTTTCACTTAACCGATGAACTCACTATATAGTCCTCTATACAGGTCTTCCCTAGATAGTGATACGGAGTAGTGAACGAGTGGGGGGTTCTGGACACAACCCTTGATCGGGCTGGAGTGCACTCGCTTTAAAGCGAGGAAAAGAAAGACTTTCACAGCTCTTTGCAGGACGCATGACGGTAACAAATCTAGGATATACGGCTATGTAAGACTAATAACTGTAATATGACCATGGTGAAACAAAGTTTGGGCAGCTGATAATACATCTTATTGTACATATACAGTATCGCAGCTATACATGTACAGTCAATGCTCCCCAAACATGGTCACGTTAAAAGGATGTTAAGCGGATAAATAGAGCTCTGTAAATAGAAAAACAAATTCACTCGGGGACAACTGTGAGCTGACACACACACTTCTTGGCAGTTTGCATCATTGTGAGATTAATTAATTCCATGATGATGCACACGCTTGTTGTGACTGTCAAGCATTCTCTGCAACAGCAGCAGATGAGGACTCCGGCAAAATCCTAGACGTGCAAAGCAACAAAGGACAACTCCAGCTGTACTATAATATGTTTAGACTGCAGTTTTTGTCATTTCACTACCTGCCAGTTAATGCTCTTAGCATTTTCCATGTCATCTCAGTGTCTTGTTTCACTTCTCACCTTCATAGAAGCCATCATCATCCATGTTTCCATACACGTACAGATACTTTCCAGCCACAAGGGGGAGTTCTGCTTCAGGATGCTCATTTGGTCCATCATATGGGTTATAACTAAAAGGAGAAAGATGCTCTTTTAGTTTTCACCAAAGCAGTAAAGAACTGTTAGGAAACTTAAGTGTATGTAACATGCATTTAGGCATACAAAGAAAATCTTCCAACGACATGGTTTTTCAGCAATTAGTATGAAAACAGCCATCTAGTTTCAGACTCTGCACAGACATCAGGCAAAAATACATTTTGACTGGAGGAGGGCTTTAAAAGATTAAGTGCAGGAAAATGAACAGATTCCTCATTCACCTGTAGCGGGCAGTGCAAAGGCGGACCTGGCCTGTGTAGCGAGGCTTGGACCTAGGTGTTGGGCTGGCCTCATCCTCCATCTATACATTGACAACAGAACTATTCATAATTAAGATTCAACCAAAGAGTTAGCAGGGTAAGTTTGAGTTAAACATGTGATGAAATGTACGGTGTCAGTCAGACACACCTCTGAGGGGGTCAGCTGTCGAGGGCTGTTGGGGCTGGCCGTTGTCACGGTGCTGAATTTGACAGACAGCAGTTCTGGTCTTTCTCTGTCTCCAGTCTGTGGTGTGCAGGGCAAGAACTGGGAGATCAGTAGCGGCGTGTTTGCCGCGCTCTCATCGCCTAGGAGACATTGATTTCCATAGCAAATAAAGAGCAACTGTCAATCCTTCTGCACCGATTTGCTGCTCATTGCACAGCTATTGATCTACTGTTGAGGCGAGTGTACAGCAAACACTGTTTGTGGCAAAGGCCACTCCACCTCCATCAACACCTCACATCCGCAATGCATTTGTCCTTAAATACCACACCCGTCCTCCTTTTCCTTGAATGGAAATGCAAGAAATTCAAAGTATAAAACTGCAGTTCTGAGAGGGTGAACATTTGAATTCCTTGAGGAAATTAAAGAAAGTCAACAACATGGATCCACTGTATCAGAGGGTTCTTGTGGTTTGTGAGTGAGTAATATTATGCATTAGCACAAATGCATCAGTAAGTTCCCCCTCTGTTTCAAGTGCAGGGAAAGATAAAACAGGATTTCCAGCACTTCAAAGACCTTTGGTCTGTGCCAGACTGTATAAATCTACATCGCTGATATGGCTGTATCTGCTGGCTCTGCAGGTTGCACTGTGTCTCGTTAGAATACTAATGTGTTAAACCACATTCATGTCATACATCAGGCCTGTGATCAATTAAGGGAGATATTGATCATGAATTACCAGTATTGCCATTAATGGTGTGTACCTCTGGTCAGGAGTGAGCTCATTCAGCTGCTATGTGAGCTGTCTGGGGATTAGGTCACTCAGACTCTCCTTTCATACATAAACCCTTTGATCACATTTAATTTGGTGGCTGGATGCTTCGATTCAGTGTCTAGAGTGAGTATATGTTGGACCCCACGGGTGTGGCCCATTTTACCCTGATTTTCTGAGAAATACTTGCTTACTTTTGGGGCTCTAACTAATGGTTATTTTCCTTCTTGATCAATGTGTTGATTATTTTTCAATGAATAGTTTAATAGTTCGTAGGAAATGGGGGAAAATATCAGTCAGTGTTCCCGATAGCTCAAGATGACATGCTTAAGTGTCTTATTTAATGATATCAAGTTTACTGTCATAGAGGAGTAAAGAAACCAGAAAATAATCTGGAGCTAGAACCACATCATTTTGACTAAAAAACACACACCAAAAAAGCCAGTTAATTGATTATAGAAATAGTTGGTGATTAACAACTAATCTATTAACTGTTGCAGCTTGTGTCATTGTATCATTTCCTTTGTGCTTCCTTGTCATTCATTTCACACAGCTTCTTTTGGTGCCGCAAAAAGCTTTATACAACTCTTTTCCACGTAGTTACACTAACTAAGACAATCAACACTGAGTAAAGAAATTAAAATGTAATTCATTTATTGTAATAAACTCTCAATAGAAACACTCCCACCACAATCACTATTAATATTGTAACAATAACATGAATGATATAATTGCAATTTCAATGTTTTTATTTTCAATGTTCAGAACTTCTCAGAAATTTGGACCACTGACCCACCTGTCTCCGGCTGGGGTTTTAATCCAAAGATGACTTGTGAGAGTTTCTTCTCTTGTGCGAGGGGGATCTGGGATGTGGAGTTGGGCTTAATCTTCAGGATGTCTGCAGTCTCCGATTGCAAACGGAAATTCAGCAGCTCTTTGGACAGCTGTTGGTAGTGTTCACTCTGTGACCTGCATTGCTGCTCCAGGTCACGAACCTTGACCTTTGATAGATGACGAGGGTGGTAACGGCCGAGAGGAGGGAGTGAGGAGAAAAGGCGAGAGCAGGAGGTGAATCACGTGAATCACGAGGGAGCGCACACAACATTGAGTGTATTTCATCACATGTAATGTTCAGATATGAACTCTCTGAAGAAAAGCCCACGTTTCATATATTAATGCCGATCAACCACAGAACAAATTAGAAAACGATCCCTAAAGAGTTTTTGAGCTTATATAGCAGCATGTTATATCAAAACCACTGCAGTCTAATCAAAGTGCATGGAAGTGCACTGCTGCAGCTGATATATAACAGTCTGATAACAAAGTACTGCAAAGAGGATTATCAAACTTACAGTACAGACGTCATATCATAGATATCATATCAAAGGGAGTCAGGGAAGATGGATGGGGTGTACAGTGAGTACTGTGGTTTCTCAATCTCATTCAGTGCACATATGGATTCTCAATTTGCACAAAATACCCACTAAAGGCTCCGAAAAGCTTTAGTGAATCGCTGAAAATCCACACATTTGACTGAGAGGAGGTGAAACTAATCAGGGAGAAAAAATAAATACCTGAAACATTTTGTCCTTATTGTTCTGTTCAGGCAAAAAAAGGAGGGAAACAGAAAGAAAGTAAAGAGAATGGAAAATTTCAAATAAAAAACATTAAGAAGCGAAACACGAATAAATACCCTACTAATCGATGCAAATAGATGTCAAAGAACAATAGTTCATCAGCACATACAAAATGAAAGCAAAAGAAACTAAAAACAACTGAGAAGACAAGCGCAGAATGATTGAGGAGTGTGGTCACAGAAAACAGACAGTGGAGTATTGTTTTCCGTCCCGGTGAAGAGTGTTCGCCCATCAGTGTAGAGAAACAGGCCTGTGACAGAGGCCATAAATTGAATCAATGGATTTGCAGGAAGAGAAGTAACTCCTTAAAAGTGGAGTTTCCATTTCTCGCACCGAACTCTTGATGTTTGTCTGAGCCAAACTCGGGCTGCTTGCTCAGTAAGAGCGTATTAAAGTGCTTCAGATGGATAATAACATGACCTCACTTGCACTCCACTCAAAGCAGTCCGCACACTATTGTCGGGACAAAAGGATTTAGAGTGAAATGAGAAAAATAATTTCAAGAAGATGAGCCGGTGACAAGCATCTTAAAGGCTGTGATGAAACACGGCAGGTCTGTGATTTGATCATAGGGAAATTTATAAAAGTATTCAAGGTCAGCATGGCCGTGGGATTAATGGGATTAATGGGATGTGATGGAACAATTCTATAACATCTTGTACAACAACAGTACAGAAAACTTACAGGAAGAGAGAAGAAGAGGTAAGAATTTAACTGCAAACAAGCTGAGCTACTGTTTGTTTTGAAAGTCTCTCACGTATGAGTCACAAACTGCTGTGGAGTATTGAGGAACCTACACAGTATTACAGCACATGCTCACTACCACCGGGCAGGAAGAAGCCAGAGTACTCTGCGTGGAATTTAAATTTTAAACCCTAATTTATGCGGTAGCTCAGTGGGTAGAGCTGTTCAATCAGTGATCGGAAGGTCACTGGTTCGATTCCAGGCTCCCCTGGGCGGGACTGAGCTACATGCCGAAGTATCCTTGAGCAAGATACTGAACCCCAAAACTGCTCCTGATGTGCAGTTGGCACTAGCCTCTGCCATCAGTAAGGGTCCTGCAATGAGCTGGCGACTCATTCAGGGGTGTACCCTGGCCTTTGCCCAACAAGTCAACTGGGATAGGCTCCAGTAATCCCCCTGAAAAAGGGGGACAACAACATCACCGCAACCCCGCGAGGGAAAAGCGGGCTAGAAAAAAACGAAAACCCTAATTTATGCCACCTGTTTGAGGTCAGAGGGCGTCCACCAGCACCCTGTCGATGCTCCTGCAGCATTCTTCTTGACAAGTTTCTTGTGGATCCAGAAACATCGAAGGTTTTTAAGTCTCTGAGTTATTCATTATGTTCTGCACACCATAATGTTTGGGTTTGCCTCGTCTTACTCAACCCCGAAACACTCACTGTCTTGTGGATGTGTGTTGTTGTGCTTGATTAACATCTCTTTACTGACTTGGTTATGTCGATGCACCTGATCACGCCTTTATCAATCTTATTAGAGCTACTCTGTTTAATGGACTAACGGTCTATAGCTCACTCTAGCAACACTTATGAATATTCATCATTTTGCACCATTACTGACAGTTTTAGTGTCATATAGTTGTAATTTTTGCATCTAAAAGACGTAACTGGTCTCTGTGTGGGATTGTTAGCAAAAGCCTGTTTCTTTATCGGAGCACTTATTTTGAAACAGCTGATCACTTTAAAACAAACACGGGAGGAAGAGAAGGGGGAAGAGGGAGATACTATAAGAGACATAGAAAACAATATATTGAAGCTAAAAAGTATAATATTAAGGGAACACAGGAGAGAAAATAAACGTTTTTTTAAGGTTCTTTTAATGGACATTACTTTTTTAATTCCATGGGCAGGTTTTTCCCTGCACAGCATTTTTCTTTTTGACTTGTCACAGCAGGGAAAGCAAAGGTGAACCACATTATTGTTCACAATGGCTCAAATCCATTAGTGTCCCAGTAAGCCCAACGGAACGCAGTTGTATTTCATTTCATCAAACACTTGTGCTTTGTCTGCAATGACAAATGTGTTCTGTGAAAAAGGTCTATGGTGTACAAATTTGAATGCACTATTTATAGGATAAAGTATTTTTCACCCTTAGCCTTTGTTTTTGAATGTGAGCGACCCAACTGCGGCTTTTGGTCCTGTGGTGAAACTGGTTTTGAATGTGTAAGTCAGTTGGAATGAAGCCCCGTCAACCACGCAGTGATTGACAGGATCATACTGCACATTGCAACCCGTCACATATATGTCACAATTATGATGATTGACTATCTTTGTTCAAAATACCCCATATTACAAAATATTTTAGCAATTTGTCACTTTAATTTAACGTTTTATAAAAATATACAGTATATCAAAACATTTAAAAAACCCAGTAAAAATAACCAAATACCAAGGACATGACCTCGGTGTCGGCCATGGTCGCTCCGGGCCTGATTGCCCATCTGTCTAGCACTAGATAAAACATCCTGAGGATTCTTTTTTCCCCGGCTTGAAACGGATCCAAACCTTATTCATGAAAGGCAACACTGGGTAAAGACCTGTGTTTGTTCATGTTGTTGTACCTCTAACAGGTGTAGTGCTTCCCTCATGCTCTTGGTCAGCTTGAACCCGAGCTTGCAGAGAACACACAGGAACACACAGTGACAGCTGACACTGTGATCACAGTCCATGAGGTAGAATAGACAGCACACAGCTGACACACTGTCAAGCCAATACCCTGGCAGAGGCCTCATTGGCTGATCACAGCACTGGGTACTTGAAGAGATGCCTACTGTACTCCTGATGGCACAGCTCTGATGAACAGTTTATTTTGGGATATGTTGGTGTCTAAGTACTGGCTGATAGCACAAGTAAAAGCACAGTTTTCAACATTAAAAACCTCTTTGAGTCTGTTTGGCTGTCAAGCATTACTTACTGCTTCTGTTTGAAGAAACTCCAATGTAATTACAGGACAGCAGACAGAAAAACCTCACAGATTTCTGTGCAAGAATTCACTGTTCAGCTCTTTGATTGCCATATCAAAGCCTGAGTGGTCTTATCCAGTGGGTATTTTGAGAATATTTACAAGAAGATTTTAAATTGGCTTTTTGTTTTATCCTTAACATTGCTGGAACAGGACCAAGATGGAACAAATTAAATGTTTAAAACTACATTCTTGTTCGTTAATCAATTAAAACTGTAGGCTCAAAGAACATCACAGTGATTGAATAATATAAGACTCAAATTTGGGCCGGACTTGGCCTGAACCCCATGTTATTAAAATCCATGTGAGCCTTGTGATATGTAAAGATTTATATCCCAGTCTTGAAAGGTGAAACGTGCCATCTGCACACTGAAAGATGTTCAGAGAGTGTATAAATGTGTCAACAACTAGAAAGGCAACGTTTTTAGTGGCAAGCTCTTCATCACACTATCAAACGACATGAAGGGTGTTGCGAGCTGATAGTGCACTTTCAAGAAAATCCGCTGATTTCTGGACAGGCGTCTGAGGTGTTTATATTTTCTGATACAGTCGCAGTGATTCAGCAAAACTGGCAACTGAAACATCAATCACCTAACAAGAAGCTCAGAGTTTTTTCACTTATCTTATCACAAAACCAATCTTGTCAAAAGTATAAAAAATTAATCTTTCATAGACCAATTATATACTCTGGCTTTATCCATGTGTGCGTACCTTTTGCAGTTGATTGATCTCCTTCTGCTTGATGTGAAGGGCCACCAAGACTTGCTCATGCTCTATCTGCAGCTGCTGCTTCAGCTCTACAGCCTCATGCATATGCTGGGGAGAAACAGAGAGAGGGAGAGGACGTGGTTAGGTTGAAGGATGTTACTTAGAGATGGATTTGACAGTATCCCACAATCTTTCTCCATCGATGGTGACAAATTCAATATAGCTAGACCTCGAAAGCCTGAACAGTCAGGATATTGCTGTTGCTAACCCTGGCGCTGTAAGAAGGGTGTATTCTGCAGTGGGATGGCTGCCACCCTGGCAACGAGCTTATGAGTTGAACCCAATCCACCTGAATGGCAATTAGCTGCAGGGAACTCTGCATTCTGATGTTTGTGAGAAAGAAATGCATACAACTGTTAAATGTATTTACTACAGGTATATATATACCTGTAGTAAATTCATTTAAATATTAACCCAAACCTCAGAGATTACCCCAAACAATGATAATTAAAGGACTATTTTCACATATTAGGATTTGCTTTCATGCTAGGAGTCATTTTTATACACCAAGTATGATGCTACTGCTCACAGCCGGCTAGTTAGCTTAGCATAAAGATTGGAAAAGTGGGAAACAGCGTGTTTGGCTAAAATTTGGCTACCACCAACTCTGATGCTCAATTATATATTGTTGTTAAAAAGTGAAATACATAAGAATTGGCCACCTCAACAAATAAGGGCAGCATAACATCAGAGTAACACCGCTAACTGCTGCTCACTGTTTTCTGTTTATACATCTATGACTGTCACTGCTGTCAGTTTGTTGGCTCAGTTAGCCATGCAGCGAGCCGGACTACCAGTGGAGTGTTGTGTTTACACCACTTTGGACCACTGGGAGAGGTTTTCCGGCCTGGGGATAGCTGGTGGGCATGGCTTATTAAAGATATCTCTGCAACATAATACCTAGATGCCGTTCACACAACATCAAAACGTGATGAACGTGAATTTGATATTTTTTGCAAATTTCTGAAAGTTTGTAACTAAGATTCTTACATATTGCACCATTAATCTGTACAAAACCTGAAGAGTAAAAAAAGGTCAACATGAGGATATACAGGTTGTTATGTGCCTGACTATTTCCTGGTCAGGAGCAGTTTTGTCATATTCTTGATTGATAGATTTTTTGATGCTAAACCAAGCTACTGTCTGCTGGCTGTACCCTCATAATTACTTGACAGACATTTCTCAAAATGTGAAAACTATTTCTTTAAACTACGGTTTTGCAACCTCAAAGAGTCAAGTGTTGACTCCAGGTTCACTGCAGAAGTCTGAAGAGTGTTATGAAGTAATGAGCTTTTTATATCATTTGAATTGTACAGTATACCTATCAGTTGCAACTCCAGAGTGACTCAGACAAAGCTGTCACACATGGTCACCCACGCTGATCCCAAATCTACCCTTTCCCAAATTAGCCGAGTCATGACTATGTAGCATCTATCCAGTGAGTCATGACCAGCTGCCACATCTCCCAGAAACAGAGTTAAGGCCATAAGATGTTTCTGCAAGCTTAAAAAGAAAAGACAGCTTAGAAAAGCTCTGACATTCATCATTTTCTCTCTGTGTTCTCTCTCCCTTGAAAAAAAAGAAAAGCCTCTTTACCTCCCGGAGTGGCTTCGAGGTGTCCTGAGCAGGCAGCCACTGCTTTGCATAATCAGAGTGAAGCTCTAAGCTGCAGAGGACCGGGCTGGCTGAGAGGCTGTCACTGGAGCCTTAGAGAAAACTATTTTTTAACCCTTGCACATTCAGGGAGGGCTTGATGAACTACATTTTCATCAAAAACTGTGATGTGATGTTGAAACAGAAACTAAAGCCAATCTTTCCTTCTGAGTGCTGCAGCACACCGCAGTCGCATGAGTTCAACGTTCAACCTACACTGAGCTTCCTACTTCACTAAACTATACACACTTTACTATAAACTGATCAATCTACAAGTTCAGAAGTCTGAGTCAGATTATTTTGCAAGCAAAGTTGCACTAGTGAGTAGATTTAGTAGTTTCTGTGTAACACATGACATTTATTGTAAGCGACAACATTTGTGACCTTATTTTTGGGCAACTAACCAAGAACCATTCAAAACAACCTGTTGGTTACGAGACCGAAGTGCAAAAATGCAAACTCATTTCCCAGTTTTAGGACTCAATTCCTATAGCACTCTATAGTGACAGGTGATTTTTACTGCTGGGCAGGCCTGTAGACATGAGACCTGGACTTGAATCAGACTTATTTACACATCTAAGTCTGTTCACAGGTTTGCAGACTACTGTTACATTTGTTCAAAATCTGTAAACCTCTGTGGCTGAGCCGCTCCTCATGTGATGTCACTTGAGTTAGCATCAGTTGGGGTGGAAAACTTAAAGTTTAAAATGAAAAAAATCTAGAGATGTGAAATCTACAAGACCTCTGTAGCCTGCACCTCATCTCTGCTTAAAGCTAGCAGCCTAAGGCTACATTAGCTGCTCCTAGCCCTGTTTAGTTAAATGGATTGCCCTCCTCAGTTATAAATTGAAAGAGGCCACTTGGAGCCACTACACATTCCTGTAATGCCAAGTTACACCTTCTTGTATGACAGAAAGGTCTAGAATAAGAGGTGTTCATGCCGACTTGTGTCTTGATCCCTACCATAGAAATGACAATAAATGAGATCATATGACTTTGAAACAAAGATCAACAGTTGATGTATCTCATTAGTTTTGACTGCAGAACAAAAAAATCAAGTCTGTCTTTCTGTTTCGTTTCGTATGTTGCGATTGCCATCTCTGCTTCTCCACCCACATCGCCCTGTGTAATTTTCTCTAAATAGTCTCTTTGTCTTCATAATCAATACACAATGAGAAAGTGACAAACCTCTCTTTGCTGTATTAGGCAGCAGGTCAGTTTCTCACATGGGTACATTTCTCTCTCAAATATCCTGACAAACAGACAATCGATAGGAGATGCAGGGAGGCGAGGATTTGTAATGAGGCTGCCTCTCAAGGAGCAACGAGACTGTGCCTGATTACTATTGGCAGACCATAACACGATGAAAAAAGAGCTCTCCGTGGAACCAATGACACTTCACCTTACGAGTGGCATCACTTTCCCTCTAACATTTCCTCAAAAGACAAACACATAGGAGAAGGAAATATTTCCAAAAGGGGAAGCAAAAATCAGACCTGAAAAGCCTCCAAATCTCCAAAACTAGTGATAAATGAGTGAAGATGGCATTGCTGGAGAAATGCAGTGAGATATATAGCATGCCAGTGAATAAGAGGACAGGCAGATTCAGTGGAAAAGGAGGATAAAGGATACAAGACTGGAATCGTGGAGACATGTTGCTCAGTGGTCCTTTCATCCAAAGAACAGGAGAGAAAAGGAAGAAACCATTCCAGTTTTATAGTATCAACCCCCGGACTAAATTTAATCCATAACGGAAGATAATTAAATCTCATAAAACGGCAAATAGAAATCTTTTGAATTGAACTCCTTTGATCAAGTAATCCGGAGAGTTTATTTTCTTCAGGTAAAACTCAGTACAGTAAGCACTTACTGACAGAGTTCTGCGTTCTCCTTCACTACTCAAAATTGCTTTCTGACATTATTAAGTTATCTGAAGCTGGCTGCATGCATTTCTTACTCCAAAGAATTTTCCAGACAACCAATACTACCACGGCTCTATTTAGTCTTTACAGGTAGGTATTCTTCCTGCTGAGCTCTAGGCTTGCCGCACCATGTTGCTACTACAGTGAATATGATTCAGGAGAAAGACATTAAATCGTCATTCAGTGAGAAAACAGGGACAGGATTTAAACAAGTCATCAATGGGTATTGTATGGAATGGGGGGGCAGCACAATTGATGTACCAATTCAAAGATCCAAAATCCAATATCATCGATACAAAGTAAAAACATCGATTCATATTATCATCTTTAAGATATGCTTTTATTTTGAAATTCCCACAGCACATCTGTGTCACCCTGCTAATTCAAACGGTGTTAGTGTAACAGGCAGCCACAGAATAAATCAGCAGTGTGGAAATATCTTGGATAAAAGAAGGGTCAACAGACAAAAGACATGTCATATGTATACTAGAATGGCACTCAGTAGAGCGCATACCTCCACCAAGGCCCAACAGTCCCCCTTTATACTTACTCATACTGTAGATACCAGCCACCTAAAAATGCCTTTTTTTAAACAAATCAAAATCCATGTATTGTTCACTGGGAAATGAATGAAAAAGTTGGAAAACATCCTATCTAGCAATATCAAAAAAACATTTGCAAAGATTTCCTGGATCCATCCATTTATCCAGATCCAAACCAAAAGTTAATGGGATCTGTTCTGGACTGCGAGACATCCTCCATCCAAGTTTTTTGGAAATCCATAGAGTAGTTTCTTGTGTAATCGTGCTGCCAAACCAACTGACCAACCAACCAACCAACAAACAACCAGACTAAACTAAACTAAAGCCAATGCTGAGTAAGAAAACATTTTTTAAAAATGCATGTAATTGCTATGAGTAAAGGAAAAGTCTGCTAGCTGTTATGTGAATTTATCCAGTGTATAATGCTGCAGGTTTAAGCTAATAATGGAAACTACAAAAACAGATTTGTCTCCTTCACACTTGTTATTGAGCTGAATTTGATACTTTGGTTAAACGTCCTCGTTGTTAAGCCTTAATGATACCAGCAAATATTGCATCATTGTCAAAAGAATCGATACACTTTATAATGTTGTGATGAAATCTCTATTTTGTACCCCTGGATTTGGAACTTGGAATATAATGGAATAGATACTATTGTGGAGGGAGGAGATACTGAAAGACAGAAACAGAAGGATGAAAGGAAAGATGAGAACCTGTTCACCTTTAGAACCTGCTCCAGGTTCTCCACTTTGCCTTGGAGATGGCTCCTCTGCTGCTGGGCCTCGTCTCTCTCCTGGCTCACTTCGGCAATGGTCTGTTTCAGCTGGTCATAATCTGATTTCACCTTCATGAATAGACAGAGGCCACATGCAAGGGAGGGAAGAAGAGGGAAAAGATAAAATGAGCAGTAGTAGGGTTAGCAACATGGATTATTAACATGAATACAAAAGAACATATAGAACAAACAGAAAAACAGAGCCCCTTTCTTTTCCTCTGTTTTACTCGAAGAGATTCAGGATGAAACCACTATTCTGTTTTATTTTTAAAAAGAGGAAAACAAGCATGCAATTTTCATGAGGTTTGTTCTTGCACCAGACCTACTTTTTACTTTTATGAATAGAGGCTGGGTTGGGTTTTTTTTTTTTTTTTTTTTTTTTGGCTGGAGGGTTGATTGCGAGTTCACAGTCTGAGGAGAAATTAATCAGCACATTTCCATTTAGCCTTGATGAGACAGAGCTGCTGACTTGAGCGTTCTGCCTCTCGTCTCTTCATCAGTCAGAGGCCTTGAGCTAAGCCGGTTCCTCTAAAGGTGGCCTCGAAGGATGGAGCAGAAGCATCCCACAGCCACACACCAATCATCTCATTAACTAACATAACAGACGAGCACACAAAAGATAAACTCGTTAATTCGTTTTGGGGAATTTATGACTGCAGCTGAGTTGGAGGCTCTAGTGCATTCTGAGCTACAGTATATCATGTGGCACAGGCAGCATGATCCTTATTATTGGACTACAAATACAATACTACATTCTATTTAGAGAGCACAAAGATGATTTATATGATAAATTAAATCAGTTAAAGTAAGTAAAAAAAGTAACACAATACAAGTGCATAAAATCAATTATTAAAAAAAGGGGTCCGGTCATAAAACCGTGTCGTAGTATTTTAAATGTCTCTCTTACAGATACATATTATTTCCTTAACTGTGCTTTTTTATTCCAAATTTCGGTAATATTCAAATATTTCTTAAAAGGGGTCAAGGTTAATACAGCCTGACTCATCATCAGGGCTAATCTGTATAGAGGTGGACACAATAGCATGACCACCAAATCCAAATTGAGGCTGTACTGAATGTCATTAAAATTTTAATTCAAAGCTTCTATTCAGGTTTTTTGAATAAACCTCTGATTGTCTGTCATCAGACTTTTACATCATCACCCCAATTTTTTTTTTAAATCCTCAATTTTAATGAAGTGATTCATCAGAATATATGTATGAGTCATTTTGATTGACTCAACCTTCATAAATGGATTTAACATCGTCATCTTTCTACAGCCGTTGTGTGTTTAAAAGTGATGACGTTATGCTTTGACATATCATTATAAAGTACATTAATGACAAGTAAACCATTGCCGCTTAGATTTGTTCCCTAGACCTCGCTTTCACTATGCCAATTTGTCTTCCACCAGGCACGAAGTCTCGCAGGAAAAGAAAGGCCAACATGTGAATCGAGTCAGGCTGGCAGCCTGGCACCATTTCTATCTGCTTTCACATCTCCATTAAATTAATAAACTCACATATGTCCTGTGTTGTTGGTAGTTGTTACTCTGAGGAGAACAGAAGGATCTGACTGTCTTTGCAACAGCAGTGCCAACAATAATACCACTTGGAAACGCTAGGGGGGGGGAATGTTGTCTGTTTCTTTAACTAACTTACTAGAATACTGTTGGAGCCGATTGTTGTTACTGTGGCTGTATAAATGTGATTTATGGTGTAGTTAGATTGCTGCTCAACCACCCCAAGGAATTTTATTACACCTAACTTCTTCTTTTAATTGACTTTCAGACATTTAAATGCTGTGGAGTTGTTGGAAATGCTTGGATCCCACGAGTCAGAAACAATCCTATGCAGCCATTACCGGAATCTAATACTATATAATAATACTACTACTACTCATATGCAACTCTGCAGAAATACCAGATTTAAACAGAATGAATAGATATGCTAAAAAAAGTAAAAGAGTACAGCCTTCAAATACTGAGAATTAGAATTCAAACGTCAACAGTATGACTTAAGCTTCGAACTACTCAGTACTATTCAGTAATAAACACTATGATTTTGAGTCCAAACAAATTAATTTTCTTTCAAACCACCGGAGATAAAGTTAATTCTCCTGAACTCTGACTCTGAATTTATTTTCTGCCAAACAATATCACTCTTCCTCTCTCACACTCGGGTTCTGCTTTCTCCTCTCTCCTTTCTTTCATTTCTTCACTCTCCCTCTATGCACAGGCCACTGCATGTCATCTTTGCCCTTACGAGCCACTCACACCTTATTCGTCCTGTACATCTGGCGGGACTGGACACACTTTTGCCCCGCTTCCCTTTCATCTCCATGCCCACCTTGTCGGTGCACAGATGGCATCTTTTTGTGTGGCACGGTGGAGCAAAAAGCTCCGAGCTGAGTCCCTGGACACGTGTCAAATCTGCCCCCTCTGTGAGAGTCACTATTAGCGCCAGAGTAGCTAATCGCCTACCATCACAGACTGTCTCCGTCTGGGCTTGTGTGCATGTTTATGTGTGCTTGTGTGGAGTGGGAGACTGGCTGACTGTGCCAGCAAATACACAAGGACAGCACCGGCACATGTACACATTCCAACATAAAGAGGAGGCGACACATGACAACATATGTGATGATGATGATAACAAGGCTGCAGGTGTATTGATCTGAAGAGACGGATCATGGACTCCAACATATGACTGATGTTACAGCCATTTATGAGATGTTTTGTCATATGTACCCCTCTATCACCACTAGTGCACAATACAATGGATTCTACCATAGATCATGGCCTGGTTGCCCACTGAGCATCATCGTGTGAGGCCATACCTGGTCATACTTGGTTGCCTTCAGGTGGTGGTTGATCAGCTCAAGGTTCAGGCGATTCTTGTCCTGCAAGGCAGCATGGAGCTTTGCTTTCTGAGGAACAAACAAGGGAAAGAAAAGAGAGTCGTGTGTGTTGTGACATTATGATACATTATCTCCCTCATTGCAAAGACTTTTACGCCTGGACTGCATTGCCTAGGCAAGCCGCGCGGCATAACTCCATCTTAAAACTATTATATAAGCGACAGATGAAAGACTCAGGTTTGTGCCGATCCCTCCCTCTGTCTGTATGCATGTGTGAGGGGCTAAGCTTTTTCCTAAGATGCTGTCTGGGGGACAAAACCCACAGCTGCATACTGTCACCCTCCATTTGGTATGTGGTATTAGGGATGGAAGGGGAGAACTGAAGAAGTGTGTGTGTGTGTGCGTGTGTGTGTGTGTGTGTGTGTGTGTGTGTGTGTGTGTGTGTGGGGGGGGGCAC